>CM049416.1:14672500-14917500 GCA_026929865.2 Hyperoplus lanceolatus | reverse complement strand
TCAGTGTGCATTTGTTTCGGTGTCCTCCTTGTGTGCATGCATTGTCAGTCCAAAGGTCAATGAATAACTGAATCCTGCGAATACATAATCGGCTTATTTGTGGACTGCCCCCCAAAATGGATCCTTAAAGCTGGGGTGGAGGATTTGGGGAGAAAATGGCAGTTGGGATAGAGATTCAAATCCAAATACCTCAACCGCTCCACTTGTTCTCTTTGGTCCCTCCCCTATGGTCCCGCCCTGACACGCTTTACACCAACAAAGTCGTGCCAAAGTGAATGGACAGTCCCAACAGCCAATAAGAATCGCTTTGATTGGTCAAAGTGTACAGCTCATGTTAACTGTGACCAATCAGATACCCCAGCTTTAAGGGTCCTGTCACTCAACCGTTTTCATTCAACTTTCGCTCTCTTTATTTTCCAGTTCAGCACCGAGCGCAGCATTGTATTCACAGGTCAGCATGTACGGGATGAGGATAGATGTTTTTGTTTTCTTTGATGAGACAAAGCCCCTGTGCCAGAGAAGAACTTATGATCTATTTTTGTCAAAAAAACCAGCACATGGGACTCATGTGCGCGCTGTTGATGTGTGTGTGCCCTTTTTGTCTCGCAGAGGGAGAAAAAAGCCGCACATGCATACATAAAGGGGGAGGATGAGAACTATTTTGAGAAGATTTTTCTTTCTTTTTTTTCTCTCTTCCCTCTCTTTTCAACTGTGCGATTCATTTTGCCTGCTGGTGAAAAAAATATAGATGTGAATCATTCAACATGGCTGCTCTCCAAAACATCCATTCACTCTACACTCTTCTCTCTATCCTTATGTCCCGATTTACTCTGTCACTCCGTCGCTCCTCCTCAGTCATTCTGACTCGCTCTCTCCCATGCATCCTGTTTTCATCTATTTTACCCTCTTTTTTTAAACCAAACTTCTCCCTTTTTTCCTCACACAAAAAATAAAAAATATACCTGCACTTAGCCTCATAAGTTGTGGGTTTTATTCACCTCTCCATACATTCCCATGCTTCCAGACACTCTCCCTCCTCTACTCTTTGAGTGTGTCCTTTATTATACTATCTATGGTTCTGAGTAGCAGCATGTGTGGTGTAATTGTGCATGAGAGTCGTGTCACCGCGGCTGAGCAAGAAGATTACAAATGGAAGTGCAGTGCAGTGCAGTGCTGACAGTGAAGTGAGGCACAGGGTAAGATTTCTCACCAAATGTTTCTGAAAGAACATGTCATCCCTTCTTCTGTCAGCTTTCAAAATTAGGCTGGATCATTGTTCATCGTAGTTTTCTGTGAAACCTGTACGTGTAACAGTACGTCATGGACACACTCTTTGTTAAAAAAAAGATGTCTTTTATAAAGGGGTAACAGGATACCGAGAGGAAGAGTTTGATATCCTGAAAAAGAAATATTTTTACATTGTAGGAAAGCTAAATGTTCGTTCAATAGGGTAAATAGGGGAAAAGAGATGTTCTCTTTGTATTTGGGCATCGGCTTGGACACCATGCAGATACTGTAGGTCAGGACCTCTTTAAACTTCATCTTTTAATACTGCCTAAATGGGATTGGCTGTTTTCTCAAAAATATGTTTACTGGAGCACTGTTTTGAGACTGTGCTCTCAACCTCTTTTAATCAACATCCCTTATAATCCCCTAAAAAATAAGTTTTGGGAAATACTTCATACTTGATTCCACGCCAAGAATTAGAAGTGAGAATCAATACCACTCTCATGTCTCTATTCCAAACATGAACATAAATGTTTTCATGTTGAATGTTTTCATATAATTGTCAAATATAATCTGTAACCAACCGTCATCTAATTCTCATAGGTTGATTTTGTTTAGCACATAAGGGGTGTGCACTTATATTGCCTCGCCAGAAATTGACTTTTTGGGTTGTTTCCAAGACCATTCACCGTGTTTATTTCTGTCTCACAGAGCAAGTTTTTTTGAAATGCTTGTGCACCTCTCTTCATGACGAAAAGCTTGGATTAAATATTCATTCCTCTCTGGGAACCATCACCTTACCGTGGTGGAGAGGTTTGTGTGCCCCTGTGAACCTGAGAGCTGTGTTGTCCGGAGCCTAGTGCTCCTGGTAGGGTCTCCCAAGGCAAAGTGGTCTCAGGTGAGGGGCCCGACTAAGAATGGTTCAAAAGACCTCATGGAAGATCGTGATAGAAGAGGAGAGACCCTGCCCGGAGGAAGCCCGGGGCCCCCGGCTGGAGCCAGGCCCAGACAGGGGGCCCGCCTGCGAGCGTCTGGTGGCCGGGTCTGCCACGGGGCCCGGCCGGGCACAGCCCGAAAGAGCTACGTGGCAACACACTCCTCCTCTACAACGGATGGGCCCACCACTCATCGGAGGAACCGCTGGGGTCGGGTGCGCTGCTTACAGGGTGGCAGTGAAGGGCGGGGACCACGACGGACCAGACCCGGGCGGCAGAGGCTGGCTTTGGGGACGTGGAACGTCACATCGCTGTGGGGGAAGGAGCCGGAACTGGTGCGGGAGGTGGAGCGCTACCAATTAGATCTGGTGGGGCTTACCTCCACGCACAGTCTTGGCTCTGGAACCGTACTTCTGGACAGGGGTTGGACTCTATTCTTCTCTGGAGTTGCCCAAGGTGTGAGGCGCCGGGCCGGTGTGGGGATACTCACGAGCCCCCGGCTGGGCGCTACTACGTTGGAGTTTACCCCGGTGGACGAGAGGGTCGCCTCCCTACGCCTCCGGGTTGTGGGGGGAAGACTCTGACTGTTGTTTGTGCGTATGCACCAAACAGCAGTTCGGAGTATTCGGCCTTCTTGGAGACCCTGAACGGAGTCCTGCATGGGGCTCCGGTAGGGGACTCCATAGTTCTGCTGGGAGACTTTAACGCGCACGTGGGCAATGATGGAGACACCTGGAAAGGCGTGATTGGGAGGAACGGCCTCCCTGATCTGAACCCGAGTGGTCGTTTGTTGTTAGACTTCTGTGCTGGCCATGGTTTGTCTATAACAAACACCATGTTCGAACATAAGGATGCTCATAAGTGTACATGGTACCAGAGCGCCCTAGGCCGAAGGTCGATGATCGATTTCGTGATCGTATCATCTGATCTGAGGCCGCATGTTTCGGACACTCGGGTGAAGAGAGGGGCGGAGCTGTCAACTGATCACCATCTGGTTGTGAGTTGGGTCAAAGGGTGGGGGAAGACTCTGGACAGACCTGGTAAGCCCAAACGGGTAGTGCGGGTGAACTGGGAACGTCTAGCGGAGGCCCCTGTTCAAGAAATCTTTAATTCGCACCTCCTGCAGAGCTTTTCTAGCATCCCTGTGGAGGTTGGGGGCATTAAACCCGAGTGGTCGATGTTCAAAACTTCCATTGCTGAAGCTGCGGCGGGCAGCTGTGGTCTCAAGGTCTTAGGTGCCTCAAGGGGCGGTAACCCTCGAACGCCGTGGTGGACCTCGGTGGTCAGGGAAGCCGTCCTACTGAAGAAGGAGTGCTTCCGGGATATGTTATCTCGGGGGACTCCTGAGGCAGTTGCAAGGTACCGACAGGCCCGAAGGGCTGCAGCTTCTGCCGTGTCAGAGGCAAAGCAGCGGGTGTGGGAGAAGTTCGGAGAAACCATGGAGAAGGACTTTCGGTCGGCACCAAAGTGTTTCTGGAAGACCGTCCGGCACCTCAGGAGGGGGAAGCGGGGAACCATCCAAGCTGTGTACAGTAAGGATGGGACGCTGTTGACCTCAACTGAGGAGGTAGTCGGTCGGTGGAAAGAGCACTTTGAGGAACTCCTGAATCCGACTAACACGCCCTCTATGTTGGAGGCAGAGCTGGAGGCTGATGGGGGATCATCGTCAATTTCCCTGGTGGAAGTCACTGAGGTAGTCAAACAACTCCACAGTGGCAAAGCCCCGGGGGTTGATGAGATCCGTCCAGAAATGCTGAAAGCAATGGGTGTGGAAGGGCTGTCTTGGATGACACGCCTCTTCAACATTGCGTGGAGGTCGAGTACAGTAACGAAGGAGTGGCAGACCGGGGTGGTGGTTCCTATTTTTAAAAAGGGGGACCAGAGAGTGTGTTCCAACTACCGGGGTATCACACTTCTCAGCCTTCCCGGCAAAGTCTACTCCAAGGTGCTGGAAAGGAGGGTTCGGCCGATAGTCGAACCTCAGATTGAAGAGGAACAAAGCGGATTCCGTCCTGGCCGTGGAACAACGGACCAGCTCTTCACTCTCGCAAGGATCCTAGAGGGAGCTTGGGAGTTTGCTCATCCAGTCTACATGTGTTCTGTAGATCTGGAGAAGGCTTATGACCGGGTTCCCCGGGAGATACTGTGGGGGGTGCTGCGGGAGTATGGGGTGAGGGTGTGTCTTCTCAGGGCCATCCAATCTCTGTACGCTCAAAGCGAGAGCTGTGTACGGGTTCTCGGTAGTAAGTCAGACTCGTTTCCGGTGGGGGTTGGCCTCCGCCAGGGCTGCGCTTTATCACCAATCCTGTTTGTGATATTTATGGACAGGATATCAAGGCGTAGTCGTGGTGGGGAGGGGTTGCAGTTTGGTGGTCTGAAGATCTCATCTCTGCTGTTTGCGGATGATGTGGTTCTGATGGCATCATCGGCCTGTGACCTTCAGCTCTCATTGGATCGGTTTGCAGCTGAGTGTGAAGTGGTTGGGATGAGGATCAGCACCTCTAAATCGGAGGCCATGGTGCTCAGCAGGAAACCGATGGATTGTCTATTACAGGTAGGGAATGAGTCCTTACCCCAAGTACCTCGGGGTCTTGTTTGCGAGTGAGGGAACAATGGAGCGTGAGATTGGCCGTAGAATCGGAGCAGCAGGGGCGGTTTTGCACTCGCTTTACCGCACTGTTGTGACGAAAAGAGAGCTGAGTCGTAAGGCAAAGCTTTCGATCTACCGGGCGATCTTTGTTCCTACCCTCACCTATGGTCATGAAGGCTGGGTAATGACCGAAAGAACGAGATAGTGGGTACAAGCGGCCAAAATGGGCTTTCTCAGGAGGGTGGCTGGCATCTCCCTTAGAGATAGGGTGAGAAGCTCAGTCATTCGTGAGGAACTCGGGGCAGAGCCGCTACTCCTTTGCGTTGAAAGGAGCCAGTTGAGGTGGTTCGGGCATCTGGTAAGGATGCCCCCAGGGCGCCTCCCTAGGGAGGTGTTCCAGGAGCGTCCAGCTGGGAGGAGGCCTCGGGGAAGACCCAGGACTAGGTGGAGAGATTATATTTCCACGCTGGCCTGGGAACGCCTCGGGATCCCCCAGTCAGAGCTGGTTGAGGTGGCCCGGGAAAGAGAAGTTTGGGGTTCCCTGCTCAAGCTGCTGCCTCCGCGACCCGATTTCGGATGAGCGGTTGAAGATGATGATGATGATGATGACCTAGAGACCAAAATTGTTTTACATGACGCAATCTAGTATAAAGTTGCTGCAATAAACACTGGCTTTGTGAAAATTCAGAGATTCATCATTAACACATTATGTGGGTGAGGTTAAAACGTGCCTCTGTCATTACCCTATTTTGTGTAAATAGAGGTGAACAAAATTTTATAAAAAACAAACATTTTCAAATATTGCCATTTATTACAATACTGGCCTCAATCAACACCTCTATTAAACAGTAGCCTATTTATTCCCTGGCCAATTTACATAAAGTAAAGCAATCCATGCGTGAGCTTCAGCATGAACAGGCAGCGGGTAAACATTGATATTGTCATGCTCCATATGCGTCTGCCTCCTCTTTTTCCAGTCACTGCTTTCCCCTCATCCCTGTTGCCTCTGTTTTCTGCTATACAGCTGCTGTAGCCCCCTCCTTTAGCCCGAGCATGTTCAGCTATGACACCTCTCATCCTCTGTTGCGTCTTACTAATGAAACCGGTTAGGTTAAGGAGCTTTAGCTAATCGCTGTATTTTTTTCCCTCCAGGTTTAATTTCTCTCTCTCTCCATATTTTTCTCTTTACTTTGCTCTCCCTTTTTTCGATTTGCTTTCCTGAGTTTATTGCCCATTCCAGCTAAATCCACACAAACCCCCTCTGCGCTATTGTAGATAACACAGCCTTGGCTCGGAGTCTCGGGGATCTGTCACTGCGGCATTATGGGATACATAATGCCCAGGCATGACATGAGCCTTGACACCTACTGTAGGCCTGTTAAAACGTGGAGTGTGAGATACACAGTGTCGTTTCACGCGATCAGGCAAACATAAAAAAATGTTAGCTGAATCTGCCTAAAGGGAGCTTGTGGCTTGGGTTTATTACTGTAGTCAGCTTTGTGGTATTTAAAGCCTGAGTAGAATCAACACTGTCCCCTCCCATCATCACTGCAGACATGGCATGTGTGTTTTAGCTTTTTTGTTTTTAAACAGGAAATAGAAGCAGCAGACATCGTGAGTCAGGTTTTTCCGCGTTCCCATGACTTATCGCTCCGTTAAGGCAATATGCTGACGATTAAATGTTTTATAATTCTGAAATGGTGCATCACCATTGTCAACCCCCAATGAATGAAAACATATGTTAAGGGTAAAGTTGAGTGAACATTGATTTATATACAGTATACAGTATATATTTATCACTGATTCCACTGTCCGGAGTGCAGCAATGAGGCAAAGGCTTATTGCTGTGGAAACTGAGGTTGCCGCTAGCTAGAAACCTCTTTAACCTTTATCAGGCTCCAGATAGCATCTCAGATAACCTTAAAAGACAGAGAGAGGGGAAGGCTAGGGGTGAGTGTGAGTGTGAGGGAAGGAAAGTGGAGGAAGGAATGAAGAGTTAGTTACAAAATGTTTCTACCAAAAGTGATGCACAGCTCATATAGGGATTGAGTTCAAGGTAAATGAATGGCATGGAGTATATATACTATCAACCAACGTCTTTACAAGATGAATTATGTTCGAATCTTATGTGTGTTTCCCCCTTTTAAACCCTCAAGCTATCTTTCTTTATTTTCTCTGACTGACCCCTTTGAGTCTAGCCGTGGATCTATCTGTCTACCTGTCTATCTATCTGTCTGTCTGTCTGTCTGTCTGTCTGACTGCCTCCATCCCTCTCTCTCTCTCTCTCCTCTCCTTCGCCCGACTCATCTGTCTCTGTGCTGCACTGATAAGAAAGTGCCCGCCCTGTCTCGGAGGGGAAACCATGGAAACGTAGCAGCCACGTGTTGACATCACAGCATGTTAAATATAACCGTCTCTCCCGTGCCCCACAACTAGTTGTTCTGTCGTTGATCCTCGCCCCGGCTATAAATACATGGTTTCCTTCCCTTAATTGCAGCCACGACCGGGCTTGTTTGGATGGAGGGAGAAATAGGAAATGCCAGAGAGAAAGAAACTGTGTGTTTGTGTGTTGGTGCATGTGTGTGTGTGTGTGTGTGTGTGTGTGTGTGTGTGTGTGTGTGTGTGTGTGTGTGTGTGTGTGTGTGTGTGTGTAAGTGTGTGTGTGTGTGTGTGTGTGTCCACGTTGAATATAAGGCTACAGTCAAATGCAAGCAAGAGAGTACAGTCTACATAACTGTGTTTTTGGAAACTGCTCTATCTTTTCGAGGAAGCCAAGGTAGAGACTGTGTTTAAAAACGTAGCAATTTATTGCCTTTTTTTGTGTCAGAACGGATGCCCAAACACAAAGCAACCGTCCCTTCGCCTATTCCGCCAAATTGGATGAACATACTCTCTTATTAAAGTTGACAGTCTAGCTTTGAAACGTGTCTTCTCACTTAACATGCACTGAGCCGAAAATATAAATCTGCCACCAGTTCATTTAGATCGTTTTGATAGAGATCTACAACATACTATTCAAATATTAACTATGGAGAATCGACTGTCAAGTCACAAATATTTAGTATTATGTATTATCTGTACATGTAACCAGCGTTTGTTACAATTACAGCTTTTAAAGCTGCTGAGGAAGGTTGTGTGAAGCCAATCGAATGCTCCCGATACGCTACTAGATTGTTTTGTCAACTTCTGTTTTCCAAAGTCAAGCATGAACGCTCAATTTCAACAGCTCAGTATATAGCACACAATTGCAGTTTTTCCTGGTGTCTAGTTGAGTGAGGATTTATTTAATGCTATCAATCCAGAATGGATTTGCTACCAGGCCTAAGACCAGTAAAGGCTGGACACGAGTGAGACACATTTTTCTTAAAACGTGTTTAAAGCAACACAGCAGTGAGATAAAAGAGACCCGACGTTAACTGGGTCTTAAATAAAGGTGAAGTGTTTGTTCTGAGTCTTTCATGCATGTCACTGGTGGGCATGGGAGATGCATGGGAGCAGAAGAGCATTGCATGTTGTGACTCTTGTCTCTTAGAAGCCACCTCATCTTCACAACTCTGCTGGTCCCCAGAGGCCGGTGCAGGGCCAACCAATCACAGTGAGATGGCACTATGACCAAAGGGCCAGCACTGGGCTGTCACCAGCTGAGAAATTGGTGTGTTGAGGTGTGTGTGTGTGTGTGTGTGTGTGTGTGTGTGTGTGTGTGTGTGTGTGTGTGTGTGTGTGTGTGTGTGTGTGTGTGTGTGTGTGTGTGTGTGTGTGTGTGTGTGTGTGTGTGTGTGTGTGTGTGTGTGTCTGTGTCCGCCCGCGCGCTCACTGTATCAGAATTTAATAGTCTCTAAGTGTTATGTGAGACAGTATAGCTACCTCAGTTGGCTGGGTATGTTTGCGTGTGTTCTTTTCTACCCCATTGTCTCCTAATGCAGTTTAATCTCCCTTAAACCCGGAAAATGTGTTATTTCCCTCGCAGACCCACACACTCACCCACATGCACACAACAAGTTAAAAAGGTCCTGAGGTACTTCCCGACATTTAACAAATGATTTATGTAATTTGTGTCACGTGTCATGTGACCTCCGCTGGTCTACAGGTCTAATTTAATTAAATTTTTTAAATGTGTATGATTTTCCAATTATGTATGAATAAACCCACATTATATCACACACATCATCAAACTTAAGATACAAAAAAAACAAAGTTTCAAATTGATTGTGTGGTTTATTCTGCTATAGATTTGCTGTTGTTCTTTCCATATTCATTAATAATGCATTTTCTGTTCTTTTTTGTATGGTTGTAGTGTCTGAGGGTGCGGCTCATGGATTTCCACTGCTTGAGTACAAGTTTCTGAAACAGAATAATTTGTGAGAGAGAGAAAAAAAAGAATAATCCAACTCCATGGATACCTTACTGTATCCAGCAATACATCATGAAATATACAAAGTGCTGAATCAGAATCAAAACTGTTTTTTTACACAGAATATCAAAGATAGCAATTATTCAATGTCAAATCAAATCTGATGTTTTCTTACTTTTTCAGTCCCAGAAAGCATTGATTAAAATAAAATGTTTTAATTTTTTTGATTGGTGAAGTATTGATGTATTGGTCATAAATCAAAGTATAGGACATATTAAAAACAGTTTCACCGGCTGGTCCAATTGCTCAACCCGCATATTATTAATAGATAAACCTTTACGGGATACTATACTGAAATATTGTGAATACTTTCCCCTGTCAACATATAGTGGAAGGTCTTTCTATACAGGTATCGATATACTTTTTGGGGCGTACAACTGTTTTGGCTGAAATGCCGTAACAATGGCGATAAAAAAAAGTTATTTGCGAATCAAAGGTAACATTTTCCTCAATGACATGCCATTATCATTCATTAACTTCCAACCACTGGAGTATCTGCTTTTTTAATTAACTGAAATTACCATTTTCATATAGAGCCGGGCACGACATCCCCATCATTTCAGAAGGTCACGCTAATGATTCCTAGAAAAAGTGATTTACTGAGTCCATGTGAGCAGACAGTGACTCAGCTCTGTCGCATTGTTCCCCTGCGTCTTTGTTTTCTTTTTCTTTTCTTCCCAGTATCCTGTGAAAAGATTACTAATACGCAGTCGGGATAAGGGGTCATGGACTGCGCTTAATAGAACATTTCTGGCTGCGTGCTTACAATATAATAGACTGGCTGACGATCTTGTATTGTGTATTCTGAACACAATAAAAGCCATAAATGGGGCTATTGTGCTTTTTGATGTATGCCTTTCTGGCCCTCTTTTTTATCACCATTCCTTAAGGCTGGGGCCTGGGCATACTCAAGGATCACGATGTCGGCCACCGTTTAGGAGTGATAAGCGACTCACAGATTCTTGGTGTATAGGTCAGAGGAGAGGGCAAGCAGTGCCAGGGTCAAAGTTGAGGAGCAGCCAGGTCATCAAAGGTTATCTCCTTTGTAAGTTGATGGGATTCCTGCCTTTTGAACATGTACTCCCATCGAAGCCAATAGACTTTGAGAAGAAAATTGGTTGGTTGCTTTCTTTTAGCCACCTTGACCTGCTTGAGTGATGGCTGAGAACTCAGGCAATGGGCAAGTGAGGAATTAGGCTGAGAGAGATGGATTGACGTCCGACCCCCTCCGTTGTAGCTAGTGTAGGCATGCACACAGTCCATTCGTTTTACTAAGCACAAGCCATTAAAAGGTTGGCAACCATAATTCATTAAGCAAACTTACCTCTGTAGGGACACTGTTTTACCTCCCCCGCATCGAATTCTAGCCAAGTCTAACCCAAGCCCTCAGCAACCTGTACACATCCCTTATTCCGCAGGTCAATGTGCAATCACACCTCACAGCCCAGGGAATAATTGCTTAGGAGGCTAAAGGCAACAAGACATTACCAACTATAAGCTTTCACTCGAGCTTTTGTGGCTTGTAAATTGGAAGGTGAAATTGCCTTTTTGTGGAGTCTCTTATACATTCTAACCTGGCTAAAACCTAATTCAGTCCATTTAGATTAGATTATATGAGAATTGCATAAAGTGTATCCCCCCATGATCACATGAATAAATATAAGGCTTTCTGGGTGTGTGCATTCTGCATATTAATTCCCCATGCTTTTTTTCTGATCTTTTTAGGTATTTATAGCGTCACATATTTGCATGTGTATGGAGTCTGTATTTGGAGAAAATGTATTAAGATGCGTGTGCATGTGCGTGTGTGTGCTTGCGTGTGCATGTTCTTGTGCGTGTGTGTGTGTGTGTGTGCATGCGTGTGCGTGCATAAGCGTGCATGCGTGTGTGTGTGTGTGTGTGTGTGTGCATGCGTGTGCGTGCATAAGCGTGCATGCGTGTGTATGTGCTTGCATGCGTGTTGAAAAAGATCCACAGTGTTAAAGGACCTTTGGCCACTTCAGCCTTTCACACCTCTGGTCACTCACGCAGCCCCAGGATCTGCTCACTCTATTTTCACAGCCATCTTCTTTGAAGTACTAATATGAGAACTCCCGCCACCTAAACCAATCGTGTTTTATCTTCTAAAGGAGTAACTCTGCACCCTCCTCGACCCAGTTAGAGCTTCTCTCCACTTCTTACATGACTTTGAAAATGCAGAGCGGTGGTTATTAAGAGTTTAAGAGGACGGAAGCAGGGGGTAGCCAGAGCTAGTACCGGATTTGTTAAAGGAAGAAAAGTATTTTCCAACCCAACTAACATGTCTTATGATGGTGGTCTTATACCAAACGTAAATTAAAACACTATATCATGTTACATTAATATTGAGTTTACTCTTTTTTTTCTTAGAAACAACCAAACTGAGACATTTCTTTGAAACATTTTATAGTGTTATACATATGGACAAAAATAAAACAGAATAAGTAAACACATACAATACATACACAACACCAAACCCCCTCTCCCCGCCCCCCTCCCTCACATAAACAGACAAGGAATACAGAAAAAAAGTGAAATAAATAACGAAGACAAAATGATTAAGAAAATAAGCTATAAATACACAAGAAACAAAACAAAGCTAAAACTAAAGCAAAACTGGGGCAAACCTAAACTGAGACATTTCTGCTAGCTTTCCCCTCACGAATATACCACCCTATAACCACTTGTCACTATATGGACTTATGGTACTGCCGCAGAGATTCTATGTTAAAGGTGCTGTGTTTAATAAAGGTGTGTTTTGGCGTCAACTAGTGGTGAAAGTTCTAGATTGTAACGCTCCCGTTTCGAAGAGTTAGCTATGGTGGCCTTCAAGGATTAGGGTCGCTATACTAAAGATGGCATAATCCAACACTGCCTCAAGTCTTCCTATAATATCATGTGATGAGGTGAAGATGTTATTAATTATTTATTCTATAGTAATAATAATAATAATAATAATAATAATAATAATAATAATAATAATAATAATAATAATAATAATAATAATAATAATAATAATAATAATTCATTTTATTTGAGGGCGCCTTTCATAGCACTCAAGGTCACCTTACAGGGCAGTGTTTAAAAAACAATATCAACAATCATAAAAAACACAAGAACAAGATACATTGAAACAATGTACACAAGTGGGGTGAAATGGGTGGGAGACAAGGAACTAGATTGAATATGTCAGTTTAAAAAGATGTGTTTTTAGACGGGACTTAAAAGTGGAGAGAGTGTCATAGTTACGGATGCCAGGTGGGAGGGTGTTCCAGAAGTGGGGGGCAGATCGGCTGAATGCCCTGGACCCCATGGTGACCAGGTGGGCGGGTGGTACAGTTAGTTGAATGGAAGAGGAGGACCGGAGAGTGCGGGTGGGCGTGTTGGTGTGCAGGAGTTCACAGATGTATGGAAGGGCGAGGTTGTGGAGGGCCTTGAAGGTGAGGAGGAGAATCTTGAAATCGATGCAGGTTTTGACCGGGAGCCAGTGAAACTGCTGAAGGACAGGAGTGATGTGATTAATGGAGGGGGTTCTGGTGATGATGCGAGCGGCAGATTTCTGGACCAGTTGAAGCTTATGGATGGACTTGAGGGGGAGACCAAAGAGGAGGGAGTTACAGTAATCAATGCGGGAAGTGACCAAGGTGTGAACAAGGATGGCTGTGCTATGGGGTGTGAGGGATGGGCGGAGGCGGTTGATGTTGCGTAGATGGTAATAGGCAGACCTGGTGATGTTATGTTAGTACATCTTCTTCATCTGCCAACAGGTGCATTTCCGGCCGACACCTAATATAAAAACGCCTAATCCCTGTAAGTTTTTCCTTTCCGTGTTACTAGAGTAACATGACGGTGTAACATGGCCGCCTCCGCTCCTATGTAAATATACTGTAAAATGTAAGGTAATTTCAAGTAATTGTACACTAATTGAAACATAGTTATGAGTATCATATTCCATTTCTACCAAGTCTGTTCTGCAAAACACCAATTCCCTTTAGACGCTGTACCTTGAAGGGCCCGGACCGAGTCATTCAAAATGGGGAGCTAATAAAATCTCTTCAAGAGCTCCATCTCTCTCATTTCTGACTCTCAGTACAACGAGTAGCTCACAAAATCCCACACACAAATAACTGCACACTGACATGCCTCTAGAAAACCCACAGAAATGGGTTTATTTTCGGTGACGCAGAAAATAAAGTGGGGAGGAAAGCCATCAGAAGCAGAGTCAACAGAGTACTATAATTGATAGTTTGACTGTTTGGTTGTGTACCATGCTGTCAGATGTATTTATCAACATCCTCGTAGTGAAGAATTGAATTGAAGTGTATATCTGGCTGAAAGCAGAGGGGGAAATAAGAGTCGGGGCTTTTAGCTGCAGCCGAAACGACATGCGATTCCTTTTCTTTGTACAACAGCGGTGGGGTCACACACACATAAGCTCAAAATACCCATCGGACGGAGAATGAAGGTATGTGAGGGTGGGGGGGTGTAGCAGTGGGGGTTGGTCCGCTTTGACAGAAAAGCCTGACATTTGTAGCTAGGGTTTCCCCTCAGATCACCCTTCAGACTAACAGTTCATACCCTGGAACCCCCTTTTCCTATCGCTTCCTCTTTTAGGTTTTAACATCATAGGGAGGGGGGGGGGGCAAGAGGGGGTTTCACCTCCTCTAGATCAGGTTTTCCCCTCACACTAATCTTCCAGGTTGTTTCCCAGAAGTAGGAATACCCAAAGCCTGTTAACACTTCTAATAGCATACTTACTGAAGATCCATCCCCTACAACATGACCTTGTCATGTAGGGTAGTTTACTTCACTGTCTAGACTAGAGGATGGATGGTAGCCTACATGGTACAATTCTTAACTCAAGTTGAAGCTTTTTCCTGAGCTGTTAACAGCAGTTTTGAGTTTTAGCATAAGCTATAAGCATAATTACCACTAAACATAAAGTACAGCTGAGGTATAGCTGATAATGTTAATTCAAGACGTGAGTAGCAATCAATACACGGCTAAAAACTGGCAATCGTTTCTATCTTCACTGTTCAAGAATCTTATAAGAACTAAAACCAAACTTCCTACAAGGCCTAGCCTATTTGTTTAACATTGAAGCAGTCGATAGTCAACTGTGGGTTTCATTGTCCTTAAGGGAAGCTTCATACAAAGCCTTAAAAAAAGAAAGAGCTAGCGAGGTAGGCTATTGAACATAACTCAAAATGTCCATCCGAAAACCCCTGCTGGCTTAATGACATAATGACTTTAACTCAATTGCAAAGGGCATGTTTATATTTCCGAGTGAGTGATAGCGCGGGGCAGAGAAGGAGAGAGAGAGAGGGGGAGGCATGCTCTCTCTCTCTCTCTCTCTCTCTCTCTCTCTCTCTCTCTCTTCTCTCTCTCTCTCTCTCTCTCTCTCTCTCTCTCTCTCTCTCTCATCGAGGGGGATTTTCCTTGTCGTTGCTGCAGCTGCCTCTCTGACTGAGTGAGTGGCCCTCTCTTTGCCGTCCCTGTCCCCTGTGGTCACATGATTCTCTTAAGATCCAACCTCTAACCTCCGACAACCTGTCATCTCGGGTTTCCATGGAGACATGTGTCAGCCGGGCCACTGTGGCGTCTTGGCGGGTTTATTTTTAACCTCGCCAGTGCCAGCTCCAACTAGATGCACTGGGGAGAAGCCTTAAAGTGGAGCGGGTAGGGGGGGAAAGTGCCGGGGACGTTTAGGGGCTTCCAGGGCCGGTGGTGGGGCTTCCCAATTGTAGTGATACCATGCCAAGGGTGTCCTAGTATAGGAATGTCAACCATCTGCGTCCACATGAGCTGCTAATGCAACATTGTGTCAGCCAGTGTTGGATGTGTCGTCCTGCAACCTGGAAAGTCCTTCAGGGAGAAGTCCCCACAACTGGAGACGGGGGATTTTTAGCTCGGGAGTGTTTTTCCATTTCCGTTAGTAAAGCAGGTGTTAAAGTTTAGGCTGCGGTGTGAGGGATTCTGTCAGCTGCGGGACAACAAAAATTAATTTGTGTATTAGTCTGTGTGTGTGTGTGTGTGTGTGTGTGTGTGTGTGTGTGTGTGTGTGTGTGTGTGTGTGTGTGTGTGTGTGTGTGTGTGTGTGTGTGTGTGTGTGTTTATATAAGTTTTACGTGTTGCTTTCGGCTTTTAGTTCCTTGTCAGCAAAACAGTTTCCATGTGTTGTGGCTTTCCAGGACACACACTTTTTGGCAACCCATGAGAAAACATTAGCCCAAAGTGATATTCTGCAGCGTGTTGTTAGTGAAGGCAGTCGGATATTTGTCATATGCTAGGCCGTTGGTGTTTCCAGTGGAAACTTTGAGCTTTTTGTTTATCACTTGAACTTCCTATCTCTGCTGGTCAAGACTGAAAGAGGGGGTGACACACCGCTGTCTTGTCGGGTGGTGTGTTTGCGTCTGCAGCAGCTGTTGTGTACACGATTGCGGGATGTGACTACTAGATGCACAAGTTGTATTTGCAAATGTTTTGTCACCATTTGCTTTATCCTAATAAGGTATCTGGCAAGTTGGGTTTTGACAAACACTTCCGTAAAAAAATTTTTTTATAGTTTATTTACTATGAGTTTATTTTCTGGAACTTTTTAATGCTGAAACAATGATTCAACTATTCCATTGGTCAATTGATATTATCCTTTCAGTCATACATGAGGATTTACTACTTGTTTAATGACCGGAGGGTCACTGGGTCAAGTTCATCAAGTCTCTTGGAGTGTGGAATGGTAGCTGGAGAGGTGCCGGGTCACGTCCTGGGCATTGCTGATGAGGTGCCCTTTAGCAAGGCACCAGATCCCTAACTGCTTGAGGTGCCACCTTTACAATACAGGCAGTCCCATTACTCTGACATATCTCCATACATTAAAAATGCATGTCTACAGGTCCCGTTCCTTTTGTGCATGTCTTTATTTCGGGCCTTTGTGTCTGTCTTTCAGGCCATTCTTCTTTTTTCACCTTTATAGTAAACAATGCAGACAGAAAACATGGGGGAGAGTTAGCAGGGGCTGATATGCAACAAGGTCAAAAATTCAAACAAATCCCGTGGATTAAGTCTATTTTATTTTCTCTAATTGTGCGTTTGGTTCAGATTGCTGCAAAAAAATGTGGTCAAACTGCACGCAACACAGTGCCTGAAAGCTTTGTGGTTGAACACTAACGACGATACAAAAGCTGCTGTTCCATTGACACGCACACTTCCTCTACCTGTATACTCTGAGCTGTGTAAACAGCAGTTGTAACAAATGTCGGGATAAATATTTGTAACCTACACCTCAGTCTGTTCCTAAAAATACCAGCGTTGGCTTAAGATGCCCTATTAACGGAGTCATGATATTCCTGTGTGTTCTATATCACATCAGAGAACTTCAAACAGCAATCCAGTAGGTCAATGTGACACCTCAGTCACACAAGGCAGCCTAACAAAGGATGGCTTTTCCAAGAGCAGGTGGAAACTTGTGTAACGGAGCCCCTGCAGGTTGAGAGAGCTGACTGACCGATACACTTACACACTTTGTCCCTTTTCATTCTCCCCTTCATTCTCTCCTAATCTCTTGATCTCTGACTCACAACATGTGTCAGCAGGGATCCACAGGTCATGACCTCTTACTTACAACAAAGATGGAGAGTGTGCCATGTGGGGAGAATGGCAGTTTTGTTCTGCTGATGCAGACATTTGTGGAGCATTCCTCCCGCACCCTTTGTTAGAACACTTTTTGTGGGCTGAAGTGTCATCATTTTGCCAAAAAAAAAGAGTTTCAACCAATGATTCAACCTGTGAATTATAAATTTTCCATCCTAAATTGTTTTTTTAGAGTCTTTCTTGTGCCAAGGTTGAACTAAAGTGCTCCGTTTTGCTTGTAATCTCACTCACTGTTACTGACCTAATGGTCTGGCCCATGCCGGCTCATGATGACTATAGTGATGTCAGAGCAAAAGAGCTCAAAGCGGCTTTGGCGGGGTGCAGAGTGGAGAGGGGGGATGGGTATAGGCTAGAGGTTAAAGAGGTGAGGCAGAAAGATATCCACAAAAATGGGAAAGATGCTCCTGTCTAAAGACACACTCGAGTAAAAAACCAAGGCAGACAAGCATGTGCACACTTTCACATAACCATCAACTTGCCCACAATGGACGGCAAAGAGGGATTAAGACTCACACACACACACATATATATACACACACACACACACACACACACACACACACACACACACACACACACACACACACACACACACACAGCAGGATGCCAGCAGGGAAAATCGCCTGACCACAAAAGTCATCATCAGAGCTCCTGAGATGTCGGCAGGAGGTCACGTGATAGTGTGCGGTGTAGACCGGTTAGGGACGGGCCATGATGTAATGGTCACACACTGAAGCCATGGCACAGCCTTATGCAGTGCAACATCGCCACAGACCCAACAGACAGACATTTGTCCTTGTGCACCGCGGCAGCTGCCCTCGCATTGGCTGAATAAACCTTCACGGAGGGATTTCAGAGATTTGGGTAAACAGCTGAGGTGCTCGACTATTGGTCGGAGTGGCGTTTAACTCCATTCCATATTAAGTATTTTCCCATTGGTCCAACAAAAATTCATGTTTTGGAGGGATTTAAAGAAGCTTTAGCGACTGGATGAGACGATTTGAGTGCTCCACTCTCCTGCAGTATTAGCAGAAGCCTTCCTCAGGGACATGTTGAATATCGACATTAATTTCCGTCTTTACTTTCACGGAAAGAGCTGAAACCATTTCCCGGTGCAGATGTCATAATAATTGGTTGAGCTGACAGGGCAGCACTTTGCCGGCTCTACATGCCGAGAAACACCATCACAAAGACGTCCGCAGAAAAGGCAGAACATGATCCTAGTTCGAGTTCAACAATGGGGATCAGAGAATTCAAAAGAGGGTTATTATTGCTGTTTCTGTCAGCAAGTATGCAAGCGTCCACAGAAATGGTTCATTGTACTAGAATGGGCAACACGGGCATTGTTCTCATGTATATTCATATGCCCTGTGATTACCAGCTTTGGAGCAGCGTCAATAGGCAAATACCCTCCATGCAATTGACTGTAGTGGAGTTGGAGTTGTGTTCATGAGGGTAAACAAGCTGTGCTCCAGAGATAGCACTGTGGCCATTTACCCCTCCCTGGCACTGAGCTGATAGTAATACCAGCCTGCACCCACACATCCACACACAAGCATCATTCAACTCCGGCGAGGTGACACCACTCAAAAACAGAAACGGCACATATGGCCAACAAGTTCCCTGGACACAATCACCAGCGGCCTATGCTCACCACTGGCTGTCTGTCTTCTTCCCACTCACTGTTTTTTTTAAACTGATGTGTCCAACATTATGCCCTATATATGCTAGTGGCCCGCCCCAAGTAATGACCTCATCTGACAGCACAGCTGCCAGTAGGCAGCAGACTGCTTATGAAACCAGGCCATTCTATCCCTAATATTCTGCAGTTGTGCAACTGCAGTAGACGCACAGTGCGCCTGACTGTGTGTGAGTGTAAGTTTGTATGTGGTAGAAAAAATTATTTGATTATGCAACAGGGTTGATATTATAGCTGCAAATAAAATGCGTAGGAATTTTTTTTGCAGTGCTCCTCAAGGACAATTATTTGTGCATGCACACACACACACACACACACACACACACACGGGACACACACATGCTTGAAAGGCTCCAGCCACTTGTGAATAATAGATACAGAAGTGATGTGTCAAAGTCCATGGAGTGGCCTGGAAACAGAGAGCAGATTAAATGTGCACCAACCCTGACCTCAGCCAGACCCAGTTACACACACACACACACGCTCACATGCGCACAGTCTGCAGTGATGACAACATTCTCCCACTGACCAATGAGATAGGCGGTAGCTACCAGAGCTCAGAGGCTGGCTGTTCAACAGCTATTGGGTATAAGCAAACTTTTGCTCCACATCTGTTTTCAGTGTTTTGCTGCAGCTGCAAAAGTGGTATCATTCCTGCACACTGCTCCTTTACAAATCAAAATCCGATGTAATGTGATCAGTTGAATATTTACTTTAAAACCCTTCTGTTAATGTGTATCTCAGATCATTCTGTGCATTGCATCCAGAGGTAAAGAGAGGCTGTCTACACAAAAGTCGCTTTGTTCTGACTCATCATTTTCCTCATCCAGAGATGACCCTTTTATACATTATGCACCACTTAGATTTGACATATTGATGCTGCACCCAAGTAAACAGGCGTACATTTATTTTAAAAATGTTTTTATCTCTTGCGTAACAAGAAGTTGTGGTACAGTCAGAGGCTTGAACATGTAACCTTTTGACACATCCTGTTCAATATGTATGCTGCGATCAGTGAAGAAATACTATTCATATCTATTGATTATTTATTTTTACTCCAGCACTGCAGTTTGTTCTTTACATCTCTCTATATTTCTGGCTCTATCATCTGTGATGAACATTGTTTGTCCCACTTTGGGCTACACCTATTTGCCCATTCGGAGGCAATCTGGCCCAGCCTGTTGCACCAGGAGGAGCTCGTGGTCACGTTTCGACTGCTTGTCTTGTCTTGCCTTTGAGCCGAGAAAGCAACCATGACCTCCTTGTTGATAATTGGACTCTTGAACATCCTCTGCTTTCCATTCACTTCAAATGTCTCCTCCCCCTTTTTGGAAGAAAGCATGAATAATGCAGTGGGGCTTTGCGTCATCGTTTGTACGGTATAACAATGTTGGCATGTCAGGCCAAGGCAACTGATCCGCTCTTCCAATGACATGATGGAATATGTTGGCTGGTGTTGGCTTTCACCAGGTAAGGCTGCAATATTGATGAGGGAGGTTGAGGCAGGTTTTTTCCACTGCTCCAACTCCAAAGCGGCTCCTCCTCTCGTTTTGGCTTGTCCCAATCACTTGATACGACGCTGTGCCTGGCGCGGCATCATGGGCCCCTGGGCTAGATGGACTAACATGCCAGGTCAGAACGGAGTGGAGAAGGGAAGGGAAGGGAGGAGCTGAGCGCGGCGTGCTGCACATTTTCCATCTGCCATGAAAGTGGAGCAGCTCATTATCGCAGAGTGCTCTCCACTGAGCTGACCTGAAAAAGGCAACGATAGTGCGCGTGTCAGTGTGTGCGTGTGTGTGTGTGTGTGTGTGTGTGCGTGTTTGTGCGTGCGTTTGCATGTCTGGAGGTGTAGGCCCAAAGGGAAAGCACATTAGCATTAATGTGTCCTCGTTGAAGTGTGCATGTGTGTCAAACAAATGCCACCGCAATTTCCACAACCACGTCTGTTGGTCAGTAGGCTATGGTCCCAAGAGCATTTCAATTCCAGTGCATTCCTGCATCCATCGCCCGCCACCAAATGAAAGCTTGAAACAACTGACACGTTTTTTATTTTCTATGATTTCATGGTACATTGTTTCCCCGCGTGTCCCAGCTGTCCTCACTCCACTTGGATAAATCATCACCCTCAAAAGCATACAAATAATGGAGCGCGTGGCAGGAGTAATAAAGTGGCAGGCCAGGCAGGTGAGCGGTGGTTATGTGAAGAGCAGCGTGATGATAGTGATGTGAACTTATGGTTAAATGAGAAAAATACAGGCGTGGATAAACCATCTGAAATTGCCAATCTCTAGGTGGTCATTAGGACACTTGTGTTGGGGTCTTTGATCTTGTGTGCAAAAGTGCAAGAAGGGAACAGCTGTGTTGAGGTAATGTTTTTCCTTTGAGAGTAAGTAAAAAAATATGAAACCCCAGTTCTCCTCACATGCCCTTTGGTTTCAGGAGGTCTTAATAGCCTGGTAGCAGATTTGAAATGAGGGTCATTTTGTGCACGGAAATCCACATAGTGCACCGTTTGATGAACATAAACTATTTCAAAAGAAAAGAGGGTACGAAAGAGCTTTCTCTGTATATGCTTGATCCCCAGGGTTTAATGTCCCAGTGGAGAATTCAGCTTTGTCAATTTGTGATTGCGCTTGAGGGCACAACAGAAGCAGCAGCACTGATAAAAGGAGGGCAGAGAAGAGTAAAAAAGAATAGGCACACAGCAGGGAGAGCAGGGGAGGGCCCTTGCAGATTGACAATAAAGCCTCTGAGCCCAGATGTCCATCTGAATAAAAAGCTATTTCCAGTTGTTGTTGCTTTTATTTATTTTTTTCCCTCTACCAAACGCCACTGACAAGGCAAGTAGAGCTTTGTCGGTCGAAAGGTCTAGACTCGGAGCATTGCCAGAAAAAATAAATAGCTGAGCAATTGGGACCGAAACAGAAAAAAAATTGTCGTCATTGCAGGAAAAATCCAAGGTCCGGGGCTACTAACCTCAGCGAAACGATTTGTGGCTCCCTGTGAATCCAGCCAGCTTTACCTCAAGTGCCTCGACTTGGAATTAACTTCCCTTCCGCTCTCAACCATTATGATTGATTTCAAGGTCTGGCTGCAAACCTGTCCAAACTGTAGTTGGCAAAAGAGTCTGTTCTCAATAGCCCATTTCATAATTTGTACTCCTCCGGTTTGACAGAAAGGATACCACTGAGGGCGTAATCGATTGCCTGCTGTGACCTTGTTCTGTCTACAGTCTTTGGACCTGCAGGGCGCTGGATGTTGGGTCACACTTCTTAGCTATAACGTGTGGCTGCCATGGTAAATCAGACAACAGGCCATAACCTGTTTGATGTCTCAAGCCTGATCCTAAAATGGGAACCATGGGGGGCGGCAAGCATCAGAGCTGCTTATTGAAATAATTTATCTCACAGCAGCGGGCTTCAACATTAATGTTAAGCTCATCAGCAAACTTGCTGATCTCGTGCTGATTGTTAATGCACGGTCGGTAATGTCTTTGGAGTCTTTTATTGGTAGCAGCCATTTCAGCAAATGACCAAAAATTACGCATGGGTTTAACAAGGTAGACAAATGTATCTTTTCTGTTTCCTACCAATGGTAAATGTCAGGCTTTTTTAACCATTTTAAAACCTAACACGGATCTTCCCATAAACCTCTCCATGTTGTTTTGGTGCATTCACTTAACAATACTTTTACCGTTGCGTTGTCACATCATGAGACATTTTAATTTTTTTAAATAATCACCTGTTCCTGTTGATAGTGGGGCATTAGAGCAGAAAATGCCTTTAACTACACTGGAGAGCATGCTCCAATGACATACTATGTGTAGTCTGCTGCCATTGTTTAACATGTGTTTGCTCGAGAGCAGGAAGGGAACTTAAATCCAGCAAGAGGCCCACCAACTTTCGGTTCCTCAAAAAATTTTCACAATTTACTGTGAACAATTGCCAAAATAATTTCTAACCATTTCCTACTGCCTCGTTCTTTATTGTTTTACAATGGAAATTAATGAATGTTTGGACTCGGGCCATGTGAGATATGGGTCTCCACTATCTCTTTCACTGACTTATTAATGGTTTCTTTCCATCCCTTGCAATAAACAGGCATTTGTTTCCAAATTGCGTCATCAACCCTTCATCAAGGGACCTGGAAATTGTCAACTAAGCATGACCCTGTTCCAACCAGTTTGGCCCATCTTGTGCTTACAAAGCCTGAAAGACCAAAGGTGGGAGAGCAATGACTGTGGCTCAGGTCAAAGTATGCTCTCTTTAGGGTAGGGGCATCAAGTTCATTTTTTTTTTGCTTGCAGTTGCTTTTTCTTCTCTGCCCTCTGTGTGGAATATGTCACAATATTTTCCAAAAACACCCTTCAAACATCTTCTTTTGTATGCAGCTGTTTGCTTTCCTTTTCTTTTTGACTGTGAAGTGTGAAGAATTCAAATGTATTTTTAAAGGTGAAAGAGAAGAGGTTGAGACTGACAAAGTGTGTCTGCTCACTAAATTGACTGCAGATACTTGACCTAGTCCACTCCATCTTAAACGCGCTGGTTATGAGTGAGACATCAATCTAGGGTCGGTTTATTGAAGAGATTCGATATATATGGTGCTTTTGAACTTTGATGAACGTTGTTGGGGGGGAGGGTGGAACATGAGTCCAGTTAGAGCCTAAAGAGCTAAATAACCTTGTTGTGCTAATACGGCACAACGATAAGCCTTTAAAAGCTCACAATCTAATCTTTGTAACTTATGAAGCAGCAAAAAGCAATAAGCAAAATATTTAATTACAGCAACAAGTTAGCGCTGGACTACTTTTAATCTGAGAGGGTGTGTGTGTGTTTGGGTCTGCAAAACGTTAACTCCAATCAGTATAGAAATGATTGTATGATGAATTGACCAGACAGCTACAGTATGTCCTCAGCTGACCTAGTTAACCATGTGCATAATATCCCTCTGCTCCCAATGCGGTTGACTCATAGCAGGATAAAGATTTCTCCTGTATGTGAGGCAAGGGAGAAGCTGACTCTTAATATGTGACTGTATATACACCATGAACTCATTAAACTTTCCGAACCTCCTTTAACTTTTGCAGGAGATCCATGTTAAATCGGTAGACTTGGTTTGCTCAAAGCACGCATGTTTACTCTAATTTCACTGTTAGACTTTTTGGATAATGTGTTGATATGTTTGTATTACGATCCATTACAGCCTCTCTTCACTTACAATCTTGTTTTGTCCATTTTCTTTGCAACATCCATTATCCAAGAGCGACAATACTATGTTTAATTTCAAGTTAGCAGACAATAACGTTGAATAGAAGTTAATTGAGAGCAGATACAGTTTCCTGTAATATAAAGCCAAGATAGTATATGCATAATTCAGTATAGTGGATTGTTTACCGGTGCAGCAAGGTGTTTTTTGCTAAGCAGACAAACCTTGTATAAAAAAAGATGACTCTACAGTCCTTGCGTGCTAACATGCTCACAAAGGTAGAGCTAACATGCTGATGTTTAGGTTGTATCATCTGCAGAACATCAATTTTAGAACACATTATTGTGTTAGGTTATTTCTGAAGATATTTCACTCATGACCAAAGTGGATGATTAACTGATGCACTTGTGGCAAGACTTAAACCTACAGTATATGTGGAGTACGGGGTCAGCGTGCATGTGTGTGTTGGTTGGGGCGGTAGTCGGCGGGTGTCTTTGGATGTAGTGGTGAGTTTGTTTATATGCATGGGGGGCGCGTTGTATTATTGTAGAAGGTAGGGCCCATTGAACTTTGCTGTCTTTCTCGTTGTCTTGACTGCAGACAAACTCCTTTGATCAGTGTTTACCTCTCTGGCTAAAAATGAACCGCTTGAACTCCCAGTGAGTCCCTTAACTTAACTCTCTCTCTCTCTCTGTCTCTCTCTCGCTCTCTCTCTCTCTCTCTCACACACACACACACACACACACACACGAAAACACACACACACACACACTGGTTTCTGGTAAAATCACCACTTCCCTCCCTAATTGCCCCGGGGGGCTTACTGGACCTTGGCATTCCACTCACTCTGCACCGGGAGTTTTTTGCTGCTATCTGGCCTGTGTCAGGGGCATGACAGGCCTTGCCACCCTGTATGTCCCGACAGTGATACGGCTCCATGGAGACACATTAACACTACAAGCACAGTATGATAGGCTGTGGTGAGGAGACAGGTAATGATGCAAAGCTTCTATGCGAGTCACTGCGATATCATTTTTCCCTCAGCATTTACGAACAAGTGGTGAGTATGTGTGTAAGGCAATGATATCAACTAGGCCCAGGGTATGTTGGTAGTGGAAAAAGGGCTAACTATGCTGCTTGTTACATACTTTGAATTTGAATGTAAATGTACATAACAGCAATTCACAGTTCACTGGGTTGTAATTGTCTGGCTGTTTCCAAGTGTTGTAGCTCTATTGAAGTGACATTTTATCCCTTGTTATATTGAAGTAATGAAGTAGAAACCTATACTCACAGACTTTGCACATGACCCCCGAAAATGCTGTTCACTTAAATAAAAAGTGTTCGCCCCTTGACAGCATAATGTAATAGTTTAATTCAGTGTGTGCAACTATGCATGCTTATGAAAGAATGTGTCCGCATATACTGTGTGAACATTATGTCATCAAAGGTGAACACAGACAGATTGTACAGTAACTGTGTCTGTGCGACCCGGAAATGGAGCAGGAATGTATTGCCGCGGTATACTCCCATGAATCAATCAAACATCCCTTTCAGTGGCATCCCCTTGCTGTTCGTTTGAAAGGCTGCCTGTGTTTATTCAATGTACTTAACCCTGAACCTCAATATACATGCTGCTGTTTAAGTATGTACATGTACGACAACATACGGCCTCCCTTTAGATTACAATCAGCATATAGCTCACAAGTTGGTCTGTGTTTGCAACAGGTCATGAGGTGATACTACATTCAACAGCAGAACAAATATTTTGGATCCCTAGCCACGTGATTCCCCTAAATGCCAAACAGAAACATTAGTGTGTGCGCTCCAGATTACGTAGCAATTTTTTTCCAGAAGCTGATGAAGAACAAACAAATACAGGGGCCATAAACACACATAAACACACCAGTAGGATGAATTAAGTTCCCAGCAGGTCAAAGAGTTTAAAAGGATGTGGTGATAGCTGTGTTTTTTTCCCTTTGGCCTGCAGACAGGGATTGGACTGTTTGCATTTATCTGACCTCTCCTTATGGGTCTCGTTTTTCCCCAACCGGCAACT
The DNA here is from genome assembly GCA_026929865.2 of Hyperoplus lanceolatus. Lineage (NCBI taxonomy): Eukaryota > Metazoa > Chordata > Actinopteri > Uranoscopiformes > Ammodytidae > Hyperoplus > Hyperoplus lanceolatus. The sequence continues at coordinate 14,891,706 of CM049416.1, read as the reverse complement.
GATTTTAAGTTCTCCTACTCGTTAAACACTTGCCTCTGCTAGCCTGAGTAACGGCCCTTTAAACATTAAAGCCACTACGGGTAACATGGCACGTTGGCGTCCCCTTTGGACAAAAGTGGTAGTATTTTTACGACGCCCGCTGTCGCAAAGCTGTTTTCTAGCTCGTGCCAGGCATGCGAGTGTGAACTGAGAAGGGCGCAATATAGTGCATGTCCGTGTGTTGAAAGTGTGAGGACTCTTTTCGGCTCCGTGAGAGTGGTTTTGACACTGCATCAACTAATGCCAGTCAGTGCTACACACACCTGATTGCAGCAGCGTCACCTAACTACTCTCTCTCACGGACCTGAAAGATTGCGTGTCCTCACAGAAAGCGAATGAACGAGAGACGGCAGTTAGTATGGATCACGATGAGGTAATGTGTTTGTGATGTTGATGCAAATAATGACTATTTCAGATAATGGTTATCTGATGATGGTGAAGCAAAGCAAACTTTGTGTTAGTACCAACCGCTCAATCATTTAGGAGTAAACACTGCAGTCTAGTTTCGCTCTCGTGAAATTGTATACACGTTGCTTGGCAACGCCCTTGTCCCGCCCGTAGCCTATATCACTCTCCCTTTTAGCTTTTCTTCATTGCATTCTCTTTTTTTTCTTTGATGGTTCAGCCCCATTATCAGTCATTATGACGACAAATAACTGTCTCAAACAAGGCTCCCGCTCCCCTTCCCTCACCTGGAGGGATAGGCTTCTCAAATCGCGTTGCTGCTCCACACTGAAATCTGCGACCAATACGGATATGTGACCATAGAGCCTGCACGAGCGAACAGAAAATCGGACTGGGTGTGCGACCAGACCAAAAGCAGTAATAAAAACTATATAAAAACGTCTTTCTTTGCACTGATGGTCTCGTTTGCTGTTAAAGGTAATTTATGATTATCAGAGGAAACATGAGGCTGTTTAAAAGATATTTAAATGTTACTCGTAGCCGCTTTAAAGCAAGGCTTAGTAACTTTTAATTGAAGGCATAACACCTTCCCTATATGGGCCTCAGTATATTTTTCAAGCTTTCATATGTTTGTGTCCATTCTCAACAGCTTTGTTTTCCGACTTTGGTAATAGCTCTAGGGATAGTTAGTGGATCCACCGCTTTGATCCAGACTGAAATATTCTCAAAAGCTATCAGATGGATTGATTTGAAATGTTCTACAAATGTTGTATGATGTCTGTGAGATAATTGCACTGATTGTGGTGGACCTTTCACCATCTGAACCAAATTTAGATTCTTCCAATATTGTGCTTTCTTCCTAAATACCTGAAAGGCTATAAGGAATGGTCCATCAGCCTCAGTTGTACCTTAGTGCTAATAAGCCAACACAGTAAACTTAACCAATAGCTGTTACACATTACATTAGCATGGAAGTCATTGTCTCTAAGCATTTTGATGTCTGTAATAGAGGACCACGGTGACTCCAGCTGATCACTTGGACACTGAAATCTGATGGTAGTTCTGATACTATCCGATGCATACAAGCATGTCAAGCTTCACCAATTTATTCTTAAATGTATTCCAATGTATTCAACTGTACTCTTGTGGTATTCCATACAGTGATTTGATACAGCAATCATATATGCATGTGCTCTCTCTATCTTTATATATCTCTCTCTATATTCCTCTCACGCACACAGACCAGGCAAAATGCTTCCATTAAACCCCCCGCAGCCCACTATCATCCCATTCCCTGGCATGGGGGCACAGTTTAGCCAACAAGTCTATGTGTGTGTTTACGGGTTTGCTTTCTGTTTCCGTATATTTTGTTAACTGTTCTCTTCATGTGATATCTCCACACCATATTTTTCTCTCATTTCTCACCTTTTTATTCCTCCACTTTTCTTACCTCCTGCATCCCTGCCACTCTCTCACTCCCCTTTCTTCCTCATTACTACTTTTCATCCACCAGCATATGCGTTCTTTAACAGCAGGAAACATGGTCTTGATGGCAAACTGAAGGCTTCTCAAGCTCAATACAGTACGGAGAGCGTGATATGGGTTATAGGCCTATTGATACGCTCCTCTGGAAAATTGGCCTCATCTTGTAGAAAATAGATGTTTCCAGCAGGACACTTTCTCACTGTGAGAGAGAGCTAGAAAAGGGGAAAAAAGGAGCGAGAAATCGTGAAAGAAAGGTGAGATGTACTGTATATAATTGGATGGTGTTATCTCTGTAATGCAGTTAATAAAGCACATCCAGTGTTGTCCATGTAAAAAGCAGGATACAAGACGTTTTAACATGTATTCAAAGAAGAAAATGCATAGAATGTGTGCTTTATATTAGGAATTAGAGTGGAAAAAATTAAAAAAATGGACAGTGAAAAAAAATACTCTAACCCACAATAAGATACAAGGACCTTAATGTTGATGGGGGGAAGCTAAATTTGTCCCAAGTTTTATTTTGGAAAATTCCTGGTTGCAAATGTGCTGCAAACACAGGATACCTCAATGAAAAGGTTTTCAGTCCTTCCTTTTTCCTAAAACAAAGAATTTAGTTGGAATTGTGTTGCTTTTTTTCAGTCCTAGGATGTGTTTTGGTGCAAATAACTCTAAAACTTTACATCTGGCCAGTGGTTTTGCTAAGTCCTTGCAAAGAAGAGCAAGAGACAGAAAGAGGCACAGTCAGGGAGGAATGACAAAAACACACACACACACACACACACACACACACACACACACACACAAAATGTAATTGAGAAGAAATAAAGAGAGATTAGGGAAGATTTAGGGAAAATATGCAGATCCTAACTGACAGGAGCCACGTTAACAAATGTGTGTGCATGATAGATTGACCGAGATATAGGGAAGCAGATGGAGATGAAGGCAAAGGCTGGAGCAAAACCGATGACATCACTGGAGTGGTTTGTGTCAGCATGCATGTACTGAAAGTAGACGTGAATGTACTAGAGTGTGTACTGGGCAGAAGGGAGGGCTGCGAGCAAAGCGGTGACGTATTGTAATCGGGAATACTGAGAAGCCCAGCTGTGCAGAATCTGGGCATAGCGAGGGCTTATGTTACGTCACACAGACACACACACACACACACACACACACACACACACATGCATGCAAATGCAAACACATCCTGACTTGGGGCCTGAAGGAACACAACTGTAACAAGGGGAGGGGTCAGGAGGGTTAACGCAAGTGTGTACACTGTGTTTGCAATCCCAAGCCCCTGTTTTGATGCTAAATCCTCTTCACTACAAAATGCCATACATATTGAGGCTGGCCTCCACCCACCATCTTCTACTGACACTTTTCTCTCTGAGCCCTCCTCTTCTTCTGTGCTGTCATGCACCCTGGGAAGGAAGCAGTAATGCCAAATGGAGACGTGGTCCGCCTCGTGTTGGGAGCTGCATGCACAGTGCAGGACAGGCCATTTGGACCCCACTCTCTGGCAGCAATTTGCCAAGGGCGAAAATAACTCTCTCTTGGACTGGACGTACAGTGTGTTTCTAATGCACCTCCACTCCAATGACTGATGTCACAATCTCTCGGCAAAGAGCTGGAAAATACCTACTCCTAACTCCATGACCATATTTGGCAATGACCTCAGGAAAAGGAAATAACTCTACCCATGTCACCCTCCCCCCTCCGCTGGTTATTTTTGACCTCCCTCCTAGAGCTCCCTTAACCCCAAGCTCTTCTGTACTCCTTTTGATAAACATCAAATGGCTTTTTTTCTCCCTTTTTACTTGTAATGACTTTTATGGTCTGAAGAGTCTAAGGCATCCCAGCTTCTCAGATGAGTGTTAAGATGCAGTCATGTACACAAATACATCCACAGTGGTTAACCCCTTAGCAACCAGAAAGTTGAAGCTATGAAAGTGAATGTTTATTATGTTAACCCTTTAGGGTTGTAATGGAATAAGGTCATGGAGCATGGTTACGTAATTATTTGCATGAAGTCCATTAATAGACCACATGTACAGTATATATACTGTGTTGCATTATGTGTCAACCTGATTTATTCATTCCCTTCCCGATACACCTGGGGTCATTTATAAGAGCTGACACAAAGGTGGGAGAAGAGCTCGATCATTTAGAACCAGGCCTGATGATGGATTTTGCAGAGAATAGTGAGGCCACCAACAGTCTCCTGCTCTTTTCTTTTCTTCTCCTTTTGCGTAAAAAATTATTGTTGTTTTGACAGATCATTTTCATGTTTCAGGTAAATGCTGTTATGTGGTTGACAAAGGTCCAGTCAGTTTGGAGCGTTAGTCACACATATCTCTAAAACGCATTGCAATGAAATTTAGAACAAACTTCCATGGTCCCCAGTAAATCCAAAACCCTCGGAGTATTATAAACCACCATGTATTGTTTAGGGTTTTTGATAAGCTTTCAGGTTCATGGCTCTGTTACTAAAACTCGACTACATGGATTGCATTCCATGTCTTGCCTTAAGCATCAACTCTAATGGAAGTATTTAGAGTGGGCATTATTAAAATGCTCATGTTGAGCTTGATTTATTCCTATATTGGTTTTTGTATGTGTGTGTTAAGCGCTGACCATCCGTGAAACAGTTTCAACTCACTTCAGAGGGACTAAGTGGGCACTGAGTAGTTGGCATGGTGCCGGCCTTGTGTCACTGCCTCTCTGGCATTGCATCCTGCCTCTTTTCCGCTGCCACCTCCTCCCTGTGAGTTGGCACACTGCCGGGAGAGGCCAGACCAGTAGGTTGGGTGCTGGGAGTTAATGGGCCACTATGCCTGTCTTCACTTCACACTTAACTGACACAAGATAGTGCTTCAGCGATTATTAGAAATCACATTTTAGCTGTTAAGGTGACACATTTATAACTACGTTTATTTATATGCAGAATCAGCTAGCGTTCAGCCAGAACTTCGGACCAGACCAATAAAAGCTGATATCAGCACACAAGTCATGTCACACAAAAAAAAAAATCAAATCCAGAATTTCAATAAGTGCCTGTAATTGCCTGACAATTGTATTTTGACACAGTATTGCATAGGATAAATCTGAACATGTAATGTTGACCTTGATATAAAATTAAACAAATATAGGCGTTAGAAGACAAAGTCAGAGAATCAGCAAAAATACTCTGTGGGCTATGGAGGTCAGTATAGATTTCATGGAAGTCTATCTCATAGTTTTGGAGATATCTCTAAATCAACAACATGATTCTATGAACACTGGTAAACTGTTAGGTCAGTAAATAGCTGTGTCTCCACTTCGACTTGATTCATCCCAGGTGAACCCATTGAATTCTTTGTTGTTTCCACATGAGACCATTACCAACACTGTGATTCTGGGACACTCATCAGAGTCAAGAGATTCTGCCTTAAGATTTTTGAACTGTCCCTTTTGGTTTGAAAAATGTTGTGTTTGTAAGCGAAGAATAACGGAGAGCATATTATGTGAAAGAGGACTGCATTAGCGGTAACAGATTATAATATAGGTTCCTCAAACACTCAAACTTTCTAGGAAGGACCACTTTGCCCCCAGGAACCAACTGTACTAAAAGGTTGCGTATGTTTGTGTGTGCGTGTCTGTATATGTGCTGCCCTTTGATTCAATCGCTAACCATCCTTAACCCTCCGTTGAACTTAGTTGATGACGCAAATCATGTGTTTCGTGCAGCAACTCTCCTCCTTTTCCAAAAATGCAGTCTTTACAGTGCAGTTCTTTTACTCTTTCCTGTGCATTATCAGCACTTCCCGTCATTAGCAGGAAGTCTGAATGTGGTTGAAATAGATGGACGCTGGAGTGCTATTGACATAGACATAGACAGTAAGGTCATTATTGCTTTGCCCAGAGGAGAGAGACCTCTCCCAGGTCTGTTAAGTGCTTCTCCTTCTACTTTACCATCATCTGAATCCTCTTGTCACCGCTGGCCTTCTGAAAGACAGGCTCTATCAAGATGAGAAGGGTATTGAGATGTGTCAAAGTTGCGGCAGGAGATGCCTGTCATCATTAGAGAGTTCTGATATGCCGGTGTCATAGAGAATCACATTTACTGTCCTTCTCAAGCACAAGGGGATCTGTGCAGTTTATCTTTAGCTAACACAAACTTACTTGGTTTAACACCACAAGGAAGCTAAAGTAGTATTGAAAAGTTTCCAGACACAAGGGAAAGCAGCTCCTTTTGCTCTTTCATCTTAGCGGGAAGAGGCCATCATGCTTGCTGCTGCTGGAGGTTTCTTCCTTGAACATTGCCATACGGACAGCATGTTTGAACCCACGGTAGTCATGCTTGACTGTGTTTGCGCTCGCAGGCTAGCTGTGTGCTCACATACCATAATTAGCGTAATGAGTTATTTATAGCCAGCTGTGGAATTAGCTGTGGAATTGCCAGGCAGCCTCAAGGCTGATTAAGCCACTTGCCAATCAATTATTTATGGCTTCCTGGAGAAGAGTAGCTTGTCCTCTTTTGTATGCAGCACCATGGCAACACAACAGGAAGCACAAAGCCTGTGGAGAGGAAGTAGACCCTGTGATAAAATCAGGTGTGCCATCGCCGTCTGCACCGTCTCCCCTCCCGCTCTCGCACACACACACACACACACACACACACACACACACACACACACACACAGTGCTCTAATCTGAACCATACTTTTATTAGGAGCCCTCTATGAACTCCTTAAAACCAATTAAAGGTGTTTATGTTCTGTATTTGAGAGGAAAGATAAATAAACCCAAGGGACGAAATTGGATTTCATTTTATTCCCAGTTGGGGAAATGGAGGAACTGACTGAGCACGGCAAAGAAAAATAAGCTTTTTATGCAGTCATTGTGAGATCAGGTAAACCACCTCAGGGTGATAATAAAATGCAGTTAATGAGGTTCTCATGGTCACAGGAACTTCTATGTCATACTTTCTTAATTGTTTCAGGAGTGAAAGTCCTTAAAGGTACTTAACCCAATGCAGGTGTGGTCGTGAAAGGTTTCAATGTCTTAATCTAGACAGATACATTGCTTCATCAACAGAATATCTTACATTGCAAAAAAGGTCATTCTGCGTGAAACTGTTTCCTGGCGTATTATAGTTGCCACATCTTCCCTATATGAGTAAGAGTGAATCACTAGCTTGTCAATGTGGCAGCTTTTTTTGTGTCAGTTTTTTTTTTCGGTTTTATAGTACAGAACAACCAGTCCCAGTTGAGACCGAGTACCCTGCAAGATTCTTTGAAAAAAACTCAGGTTTGACCTTTTCTTACCATTCGTGGGATCCTCACTCCTTTCTCTATCTTTTCCTTCTGCACTTGACTACTTCCTACTCGCACAAACATACACTGAGTCAACCAGTCCGGTCAAAGTGAACGTAGCCTGTTATTTTCAACCCCGTAAAGTAATCGGACGGAGATGTCAGCGGCGAGGGCAGAGTGTTGCTTCGAGGCGAATCTCAATCGGCATATCTCACTTCTGCACAGGTAGTTGACTTCTGTCTGCGTGGGAGGCCCACAGGACATCTTCACAGATCTGCCACCAGAATCAAATCTTAAATCTGAAGTTTTTCCATATCCACGTTTCTCTACCTAGAAGTGTATACAAACCTTGTCCCAGCAGAAATTGCTGAGCCCTTAAAGTTTGCGAATTAATTAATTCCCAACACAGCAAACAACAAAACACTACATGGCAGGAATCGGACACAGAAGACATTCATTCTTAGGTATCAAAACAGGAGAGGATTTATTAACTTGCTGTGCCAATGGCTATCTCTTCAGCTGCTGCTTTTGCTTCAAATGTATTGTAGCCTAAGTGTTTGGTGATGAACAGGAGTTGACCCAAACCCTCATATCTCCTGGCATTCAACGTACTGTAAGTAACCTTATCCTTTTAAATGTGAAACATATTGTCAAAACAAACTCCCATGTGTATGTTCTATCACTTCCTCCATCCTTTTCTCACTCTCTTTCTCACATGTGTCCTCACTAAGCAGTATATTCTTTGCCACCGTTGCTCTGGAAGGACGTCTGTTTGCCTATGGGACTCATCAATCCAGGCATGGCTGGCTGTTACCCAAATCCGGTTATATGTGTCTTTTTCCTAAACTGCTGTCCACTTGTTTGCAGACCAATCATCACTTTTTCATTTACCGCATTTAGAGAGAGGATTTACACACAGACAGGAATGATGTACGAATGAACATATACTTCTTATGTGATGACACGGACACACATTTAAATACACACTAAAGTATATTGTTCCACGAACGTTCACAATGCATTTCAGTCTAAGAAATCAATCTTGAGAGCGACACCTACGCATTCAAGTCTGAATGCAAGTTCATGACAATAAGAATGGAAAAAGAACTCTGCATGAACGGCATCTTGTGATAGCTTTAAAATACCCCTGTGTCTCTGTGTACACGCATACAGAGGAAAGGAGCTATGACTCCAAGGGCAAACCAATGAATAATATTGCAGTCAAGGTGAGCTGAAGCTAAAGGATCTGAAATTAAGTTTCTGCGTTTTGTATTCCGGTATTCACGTCAAGCAGATACAATATTTTTTCCAAGGACACACAGTTTACAGTGGTCTTTTCAGACTTGTAATGATTTTAAACACTATTTAATGTCTACCCTTTTTTTGGTAAGAGATATTGTAATATTTAGGAGTCAAATGTTGCTCTGGCACCTGTCCCATTGCTCCCCTTGAGCCTACATAGCCATCATACAGTACAAGGCTTGCACCTGTTAGATTGGTTGATGTGTGTGACATGCTGTGTAATTTGTCTTGAACACAGACGGCTTTGTATTTTTACTTGACCCTGTTGAGGACCTTTAGTCTTCTCCCAAGCCCCATTCATTCATCTGGTGTAAATGGCACTAAACAGAACAGACAAGCAGAGTTGGGTGGAGTTTAATTGTATCACTGCACTTGCCAAAATCAACTCTACTCCCAGATACCACATTTTCACTCTTTTTTCCCCAGTTAATCCCAATTTAGGCATCATCTCCTGTCCTGTCTGTTTCATTCCTTGTCATTTTCCTCACACTGTCAACGTCTTGTGTGTGCAGTGCTACTTTGACATTTCCCTCCCTGCCCACCCAGGCAAACACACACACACACGTCTCACACACACACACACACACACACACACACACACACACACACACACACACACACACACACACACACACACACACACACACACACACACACACACACACACACACACACACACAAACATAAACACACACACACACACATACATATCACACACAATCGTCCCTTACATCATGTTTCCATTGCTCAATGAAAACCGACCTGTATCATTTGCAGCCATGGTTGTCAGCGCGACACAAATTAACCTGTCTCACCCTTTGTTATTGCTGTCTCTCTTCCCCCTTTTCTCAGCAGTCTCACCGTTTTGTCGAGGCATGTTTGACAGCGAGCAGTGTTTTTTTTTTTTAGATGAAATTGACCTTAGCAGGAATGTGTGACAAAAGTTATAGAATGGCATCATGCTTCAGTGACCATGCAAAATAAATATATGACACAAATAGTGAAAAATGCCCATTATAATTTTCTCACAGCCCAAGGCAAGCTCATCAAATTTCACGTTTTGTCAACCACCAATTGGAAATAGCAGCTCTAATTCACATAAACACACTGTGTACACAAAGTTTCCAAACAAAGCCATGTGATTAATACTGTCAATAAAGACATTAAACACAAGCCCTCCCTTCTGTTACACTCTTTTTCTATTCTCATTTCATTTTCGCATACCCTAATACCTTCTATTTAACTGGATTAACTCGCTTGTTTATTAGATTTTTAATGCTTTTGCAAGCATTTCATTTGTTTCATATTTGTTCCCCTCCAAACTAAATCTAAGCGTGCCTCGCAGGGCTCCACAGGCCATTTCTAGCAATTTAGCCTTAGTTAATTACTGATCAATAAGCACCCAAACAGCTTTAATGGAAGCCTGCAAGCACACACAAACATACACACACACCCACCCACTCACAGACACTCAACCGCACACGCTTAACAAAACCCACATTCCCCCTCGCTCGTTCTATCCAATTAAATCCATCATAAAGATTCCAAGGCAAGTGTATAATAGGAACACAATATCTCGGCAGTCATTAACCGAGCCAAGTTGGCCTGGTTCTCATTACCTGGAGACCTCGCAGGAGCAACCAGCCTCACACACACACACACACACACGCACACACACACACACACACACACACACACACACACACACACACACACACACACACACACACACACACACAAATACTTATGGCTTGCTTCTCACTAATTTGAGACCTGGTTAAAAATGTGGAAAATGCCCGGTGTCAGCACAAAGGCTCGTAAAATGTCCTCTGAATTTCTATATCAGCAGCTGACAGACATGCACCGAGGGAGAAAGGGGGCCAGTCACACAAATGTATTTCATATTATCTGTGCTGTGTATTTCTGCAGCCACAAAGTGAATTCAAGTGTGTCTTTCAGCTTCTGTTTATACAGATTTCATTTCAGCCCTCCGTTAGATGTCAAACACCTACACACACGCACACACAGGCATACACACACACACACACAGCATAATATGTCCCGCTTGTGAGATCACAGAGAGAAACGTTGACTTATCAAGCGTTGGGGTTTGTTAAACATGAACGACCCTCCCACTGCAGACATGTGCTCTCAACGACAATGGCACACTCTGACACTGCAGAGACGACACACACACATCTCGTAATGCATTGAGGTGGAAAGTGAGTGAGCCCTGTTCATTGCCTTGGAAACGGCAGGCTGGCCGGTGGAGGTAGCAGCCCGGCAGAGTAATGATGTTATCACTGGACCCGGGTCAGTTCAGGACAGACCCCTACATACTTACTGTATTCACACACACACACACACACACACACACACACACACACACACACACACACACACTACCCACACACAATCTTGTTGGCCAGTAATCTGCTTTCATTATGGGCAGAGAAAACGTTTAAGTCAGAAAATTAGAATTTTCCCCAAAAATATTGCATGACAGAGGCAGCGTTCTGAGCAGTGTTAATACACTCAACAAAAATATAAACGCAACACTTTTGTTTTTGCTCCCATTTTTCATGAGATGGACTTAAAGATCTAAAATTCATTCCAGATACACAATATTACCATTTCTCTCAAACATTGTTCACAAATCTGTCTAAATGTGTGATAGTGAGCACTTCTGCTTTGCTGAGATAATCCATCCCACCTCACAGGTGTGCCACATCAAGATGCTGATCTGACATCATGATTAGTGCACAGGTGTGCCTTAGACTGTCCACAATAAAAGGCCACCCTGAAATGTGCAGTTTTGTCTCACAGCAAAATGCCACAGATGCCACAAGCATTGAGGGAGCGTGCAATTGGCATGCTGACAGCAGGAATGTCAATCAGATCTGTTGCTCGTGCATTGAACGTTCATTTCTGAACAATGTTTGAGAGAAATGGTAATATTGTGTATCTGGAATGAATTTTAGATCTTTAAGTCCATCTCATGAAAAATGGGAGCAAAAACAAAAGTGTTGCGTTTATATTTTTGTTGAGTGTAGATGTATATAAATGAATTTCACCATTATTACGCTTCTCTATGAAGGCATATTTAAAGTCCCACCATCTAGTATCCACAGCGACACAAACACACATAATAAAGTCCTCACATGGAGAGGTTTAATAATCTATAGTTGAGTTGCAGACTGCAACTTGCAGTGTCATGGAAATTAGCTTGAATTAAAAAAATCTCGACTTTGAAAAATGCAGCTTTTCTTTATTCAAATAATTGCTTATCAGTAGTATACAACAATCAAATATTTCTATTATATTACATATCAAGAATACCTATCAAATAATGTTTTACTTTATGGGGGTATTTACAGTATATCATGCACCAGACTTCTATATAAATTGCATTGAAAGACAAAGCAACTTATTTTCATGTTAAGTGTGTATCTTTTCAAAGTAGTGTTAAGAATGTCCTCCATAAATTCTATGTTTTAGACAGAGATGAGGCAAGTAGCAGGTTAATCATGCAGGTTCTATCTATGGCAACGTCATCTCTGACCATTGCATATTTGATAAGGCCATTTTTAAGCAAAATGCCCAGAAAATGTTTCTTCTGCAGGCTAATTCTTATCGTTTTCCACTAATAGTCTGACAAATTGAGCAATTTCAATTATGCCTGCTTGGCTTCTCTCTATTTTCTTTTTTTATGAATCAAATGATAAAATCAGTTTATCAAGGAAAAATAATCAGCAGAAAAATCAGTGATGTAAATACAGGGGTTTGCTCTGCTGTCCATAATATCTTTCAGTTAGATCTTAGATTCCTGCTGTAAGAAAATGACTAGATGATGATGATTAGAATACAATCATGCACGCGCGCGCACACACACACACACACACACACACACATATGCATCATCTTACACATTTATATCACATCTCAGGTTAAAAAGATTGTTTCTTTCACATCCCTTCTTTTCAGTCAGGGAAAATGTCAGTTGAATTGAAAGAAACTTGTCTATTTTCTTTCACCCCCAACATTACCCATGGTGCACTTCCATCTACACACTGACAGCTGTTGCCCCCCGGCCCCCCTCCTCCCTACCTTCCACATCCCCCATGCTGTACCCCTGTCCTTGCCCGTCTTCATGTATCTCATTTCACCACAGGAGGGGCACACCCTCATTGGTGCTTGTTGTGGTTGTGGTCGATTCACATGCTCAATTCCTGAGTGTGAAACCACAACCGCTGTTTGTTTGCCGCTTACAGAGGCGTTAGTTTCTGATCACACTGCCACAAACTGATCCTCTTTCCTGCCGTCATCTCTGCAGTTTCACATTTCTATTTATTTCACCTTTTTTCTCCAACTCTGCATTTCTTTCAGTCACAGTGGTTTCTTACTCACCCCTCATGTTCCATCTCTTTCTTTCTTTCTTTCTTTCTTTCTTTCTTTCTTTCTTTCTTTCTTTCTTTCTTTTCTCCCTCCTCCTTAGAAGTAGTTGCCTTGAACTCTTAATCGTACAGAGTGTGGAAGTCAGTCCCTCCTTTTCATACTACAGCAGTAATAGCTCAGAAAATGTCACCTATACCTTGAGCTTCGCTGATTCTTTTCAGAGAAATGGTGGTGTTTATATAACACACATAGTGATATTTATCAGGAGATGCTCTCCATTTGCTATCCCTGACTGCTTTGAGTTATAAGTAGGAAAGTCGTTTAGTTTTAAGTCAGCGATCTCAAACTCTGAAATATCTAAAAAAAGAAATATTGAATATATTGGCACATATGACTGTGCTGTCCCTAATGATATTGATCAATAACCCTTGTAAGAAAGGCCTAATCAGGATTCTTCTTTTGGCGCATACCGCATAGCTTAATTATTGCACACTTTACCTTAAATTAGCATTTAAATCATCAAAGCATATTCATTTCATACACATTTGACATGTGGAAAGTTCGACATTAGGAAAATACAGCATGGTAGTATCCCAGCTACCCTTGAATGGCACTCTATAATATGCTGTGTGTCTGCGGTTATAGTGTATTATTGGTCTGGAACTTGTGGCCGGCATATACCACACCGTGCAACCAACCACCCTCATTGGGCTCGTCTCTGCTTGTGCATGAGTCCGCCTATAAGTGTGGGAGATTGACCAGACAAGACAGTGGAGATGGTTGTAGATTTCAGAAATGCTTCGTGACTTGGCCAGTCAATTGCTGTGGGGTCGACTGCAGTGTATCATTCACTCCGCCGAGAGAAGGTGATTGGCTGATCAACAAGGCCAGGGAACCCCACTGACACGGATTCCTATTCCTTCCCATAGACTACACTCAACATTAACATACAGTCTCCATATCCGTCATAATGTGTTACATTAAAGCCAATTTTCCAGAGGATTATCTCTGCTCACTGCATGTGTCTCACTGCATGTTATTTATGCGTCATACTGTGAACCTTGCAAGTTCTTTGATCACAATTCTGCTCACTCCTGTACAAACTATATATATATATATATATATATATATATATATATATATATAAAAATAACAAATACATTATATGCATACATTTGTATAATATATTTGTTATGTTTTATTGTAAATGTTTCTATTTACTATACATAGTCCTGAGTGTACTTACTTTTTACTTCTCTATGTTTATTGTTTGCATCAACACACCACGGCTAATTCTTTGTATGTGAAAACTTGCTTACTAAACCTGATTCTGAATCAGGCATACGGAGTTCTGCTTGCTAGCTAGCCGCTTATGCTTATTATACATGTTGACAGATATTAATATCTCTGTGTGAATGTGTACCCGGATGTGTGTACATACTTGTGTGTTGGAATGATAATGTTAATGAGCTGCGGGCATGTGTCTCTTGGTTATTTATAAAGTGTTTTGTGCTCAAGGGTACGCGTGACTCCCCCCCTATCCCGTTACGTTCGTGTCCCAACGAGGACACGGCATAGGCAAACAATCCTGTTGCTTTCCAGGGTTGTCCTGCTTCTGTCAAAAGACCTGCATTCACATGTCTATAACCATGTGTAGAATTATTCAGATATTTGCAGAGGTGTGTGTGTGTGTGTGTGTGTGTGTGTGTGTGTGTGTGTGTGTGTGTGCTTGCGTCTGACAGAGTTGTGAGTAAGTGACTGTACCTTTGATTCTAAGACGGGGGTCACATCCTTTCTCCACAGGCGCACACTGCTTCCTGTTGTGTTGCCATGGCGACGCTGCATACAATAAAAGGACAGGCTATTCTCTCCTCTACGGAGCCATAAGCTGTGTTTGTCTTACACGTCACCACATGGAAACAAACACACGCACACACACACACTCTGTCACACTGCACACATTTGCACTTGCTTCTGTCCAGTTATAAATACTCCATGTGCACCAACACAGCAGCACAAATCACATTATTGCAACACAAGAGATCTTCTAGTTTTACAGTTTAATGTGATCAGTTAAGCCGTGGTTTGCACGCCAGACGTTTTAACGTAGGCCTACTGGAAAATAGGTCACTATATTGAGATATTCACCAATCACATCACCGTGGATTACCAAATGCAGCCATAGCCCATCAGGACATTAGATATTGAAAATTAACCACAGGATTTCTGTAACAATAATAAAAAAACAATTGTCTAATGTGACCATATGCAAAACTAATGTTTCAGGCATGAGGTAGGCCTAGGGTATATAGGCCTATGTGTATTCAAAACTGAAACGCTTCTGTGGATTTTGAAGAGAGACAACTTGTGACTTCTGAGAGTAGTTGGTATTCACAGGCAATCTGTTTTCGCTGTTTGTCGAAACTTTCAGTCTTGTGGTGAACGCGATAGATTGCACAGAACCGATCAAATATTTCACACGGAATAATGATCAAAATGTTGCCCAACTCATTCCAGCATGTCAGCACATACACACAACCACTTAAAGAAACTTACATTATTCAAATATAGGTTATTTACCCTACTCTATCAAAAAAACGTATCCTCATTCTCATACCTTTCCTCATTTTAAGTATGCTTATGTTGTGCTTCATTGCTGGGTTGCTCGTACTTTGATCGTACTTGCAGGCTAAGCTCGGGGAAGCTAAGCAGTCTCTTCATAGTGAATTAAAATGATACATACCGGTAAGCAGCAGTTGTGTCTATTTAAATGCACGTGTTTGACCGAGTAGATATCGACAGGTCCACATCCTGTTAGTATGCTCATTTACTACAGAAGGGCTGCCGTCATTTTCCATGAATACATTTAGATAAATATTCAGATTGAAACAAAATTGCCCATCTCCAATTTGATATTCTATCTGCCTCTGCACAACATTCTAGCTGGTGTTTGGTGTGAAAAGTGAATGGACCCAAGGGTGCCGCTGCAGCCAGTGGGTGCCTGCGATGACTCATCAATCACTGTCAGTAGTTAAACATCCAATCAGAGGGGACCTTGCCTGTGTCACGTCCAATATGATTGATGGGCGAATTTTTCATCTTCCTGTTTAATCAGACCGAAGATGTCAAATATCTCTCCTACCAAAATATTTCATCTTTTCAGGGCCAAGCGTTTGTCTCAAATTAAAAAGGTGTCGAAGATCTAATGGATATTTTCATACAAGTTGATTGCGTTACTGTATTGGCTTAATTCACACATATGTAAACTATGTACCAAAGCAGAATCAACGTACTCTTCAATGTGTAAAATTGTCTTTGGCTTCACCACGCACACAGCAAAAAAACTATCTATTTTGCCAACATGTATCAATATAGTGCATTGATTGCTGTAACCTAACTTTAACCTCGTTCTGTAAATAGAGCTGCAGTGATTGGACAATTAGTCCATTAGACAGTCCAAAGAAGATTAACTGGCAACAATTTGCACAATAGATTAATTGTTTGTCATTTTTGGGTTTCTCAAATAAAAAATAAAAAATCATTATGTATTTGTTTCTGATTGTTCGTCGGACAAAAGAAAGCAAATTGACAAACCCCTGTGGGCTATGTGACATTGTGAGTGGTGTTTTATAGACCAAACCATTTATGGAGTAAACAACTAAAAGAAATCAGGACAGTAATAGATAATGAAAGTTAAATAGTGAACAGCTGAACTAACTGAAGTTTAGCTGTACATGTAAATGCATGCATTTATTTAAACACCACATGGGGACTTCCTGTTTCATTATGCAGGAAGTACATATGTACAGTGCACGCTCTGCCTACTACTTTTGGTCTAACTTGCTTTTTCTGCCATTTCAAATAACTAAGACCAGCTTTCGAATGCTTGCAGAAATATTATCTGAAAAGCTGTAGGTTTGTCAATGATAGAAATGCAATGCAATTATAAATTCAGGATGTCTCGCACACTTTACAGAATGATTTGAGATTGCCTGAGTCGGTCGAGGCAAACAATGACTAAAACGTAGATGTCCCAGCTACAGAAATTCAAATAGCCTATCAAAATAACAAATCAACTCACCAGATTGTGTGCTAAATGCATTTTGTATTATCTGAATTTGTGTGCAGCCCAACAGTATCATATTGTGGCTTTGTGATGCAGTTTGAGAGAACCAATAAAGTGTTTTGCAAGAGTAATCCATCGGGCTACAGCCACACAATGTGTCATCCCAGACTTGTGGGAAATGGATTTGCAGAAATCATTCTCCTGACATGACACTGAATGTGCAATCTGAAGGTGTCAAATGGAAGTGAGATTTCATGGCCTTGCATTTTCAGTGTCGCGGCAGATATCGAACAATGTTTTTTTTTTGTACTGTCGGAAAAATGAAAATAGTTGATACGGTAAACACCAACACGGACAAGGCTTTGCATGCTGTTTGAGTGTCTATGTGCCGTGTTACTGCTATAGTGCTATATTGCATATTTACACTGTTGGGTGACCGTACTTTGAACATCACTTGAGCATGAAAACCACAGCCATTAAGCATTCATGCATGTTTGAAAAGTGGAAAAAAATGCAAAAATACACTTTACAAAGTCACACTGTATAGCACATAGGTTCAATCTGAGGACTGCTTTAAACTTTGGTGTCTCTTGATGATTTCAGTTCTGATTGCAATTACATAGAGAAGTAGATCCATGGAAGAAGCTGGTCGTTTCTCTGGCTGAGTTGGATATTAATATTTTGCCAGCCAACTCAACCCCCATTGCAATTTTCTCAAGATTTCAACCCGTGAATTAAAATCAACGGTAGTGCGCCATATAATAAATCCCGACAGCTCAGGCACCTGTATTGCCAATTTAAATGATAGATTTGCAGATAAACCAATCAGCGTATTGATTGAGCAAATGTATGAATTTGCCTTGACTTTATGAAACCTGTCACACACTTTGAATTTACATACAGAAAAAAACATGCACTGAGAAAAGTGTTTGTACGTGCATTTGCAAAATTTCTTAAATACAAGAAAACACATATGGAACATCATTTATACACATGTGCTTTTCTCATGCATGTCACTGTCCTCCTACACAGCTATCTCTGCAGAACATCGCAGGCTTTATAGTGAATGACTGGGCTATTGTTACAGTTTGCTTTCTAATCCACCGAGTCGTGAGTGCATCTGCTTGTTCTCCCTTTCTCATTTTCCCTGAAAGTCACACACACACTCACTCTGCACCAACACCTATCTCCCGCAGACTGACTCATGACTCATTCGCTCACATGTTATTATGCTGCCAAGGCATGATGGATTTCGCTGGCAGATTTGTGCCTACACACCCACGGCCCTAAAGCTTTGCTATGTAATCACACAAAGTGTGTTGGAAATCCTTTTTACTCTCACACCTAAAGGTTCATCGGCTCATGGCCCCACTCACCAATGACATCGCCCTCTGCTTTTGTTTACCAGCAGAAATCAATCAGAAGCCACTTAAGAAGCGAGGGGGGACTCTAATTAAATAAATGGAGTGCATCATTGCCAGGGAAGGGGACGAGGGGGAATGGTGAAAAGAGTGTGGAGGGCAATGCAATCTGTCTTTTTTGAGATCCAACCGGCAGGGAATGAGTCAGTCATCCTCTGAAAAACACTTACTGCTGCCTACATGTGGATACTCACTCTCTTTCTCACAGTCCATCACATGTGTGACTATGCATGCCATTGTTAGTGAGACTGAGGATGAGCCTCACTAGTTCATGGGTCCCCCCTCCCCTCCCCCACTTCACCAACGCACCGTCACTCCAACACACTCACACACATAAACACACACAAACACACGCGCACACACACACACACACACACACACACACACACACACACACACACACACACACACACACACACACACACACACACACACACACACACACAGAGTCATCCCTGTTTCCCATCTGTCACCCTCTACTCAGCAGACAGCAGTGTCGCCTGTCAAAAGTGCTGGTCATTGATTGCTACTGTAAGGTGGGATGGGCCCTGCAGTATTGAATTTCGAATGACTGCATTGAACTGTGGGGCTGGTGGCAGCTGTTTTGGTACAGTGCTCCCTTTGTGAGGGCCAGCTGACTCAAAGATCTCATCGTGGACAGTGAATACTAAGCTGTTGGATCACTGGCTGATTCATCCCACCCAATTCAAGCTATTGCCTATTTAAAAAGCTGCCTTTAAAGGGACAGTCCAGTAATATAGTAAGACACAGATTTAGAAAATAATAGTAAAAAATTTTGTGATTCTGACTTTTAATCAGTTGTGTGTGTAAAGCTCTAAAAGTTCTGAATACCGCAATTAAATTTTTTCTAACCGATCACCTCCAGTTTGCAAAAGGGGAGTTTCTGTTAAAGCTGTCAACCCTCAAGACGTCAGATAACCAGATGACATCACTGTGACATCATAACGGTAACTTTCTCCGATGTTACAAAGAAGACGCTATACAACTATGTTCACAGGCCGAGTTGTACATGCACCTCCAGACACATACAGTATCTCACAAAAGTGAGTACACCCCTAACATTTCTTCACATTTTTCATTATATCTTTCCATGCGACAACACTGAATAAATGACACTTTGATACAATGTCAAGTAGTCAGTGTACAGCTTGTATAACAGTGTAAATTTACTGTCCCCTCAAAATAACTCGACACACAGCCATTAATGTCTAAACTGCTGCAACAAAAGTGAGTACACCCCTAAGAAAAAATGTCCAAATTGGGCCCAAAGTGTAAATATTTTGTGTGGCCATCATTATTTTCCAGCACTGCCTTAACCCTCTTGGGCATGTAGTTCACTAGAGCTTCACAGGTTGCAACTGGAACCCTCTTCCACCCATTCATGACGACATCACGGAGCTGGTGGATATTAGAGTCCTTGCGCTCCTCCATCTCCCGTTTTAGGATGCCCCAAAGATGCTCAATAGGGTTTAAGACTGGAGACATGCTTGGCCAGTCCATAACCTTTACCCTCAGCTTCTTTAGCAAGCCAGTGGTCTTTCGGAGGGGTGTTTGGGGTCGTTATCATGCTGCAATACTGCCCTGCGGCCCAGTTTATGAAGGGAGGGGATCATGTTCTGCTTCAGTATGGCACAGTACATGTTAGAATTCAATGAACTGTAGATCCCCAGTGCTGGCAGCACTCATGCAGCCCCAGACCATGACACTCCAACCACCATGCTTGACTCTAGGCAAGACACACTTGTCTTTGTACTCCTCACCTGGTTGCCGCTCCACACTCTTAACACCATCTGAACCAAATAAATGTATTTTGGTCTCATCAGACCACAGGACATGGTTGCAGTAATCCATGTCCGTAGTCTGTTTGTCTTCAGCAAACTTTTTGTGGGGTTTCTTGTGCATCATCTTTAGAATAGGCTTCCTTCTGGGACGACAGCCATGCAGACCAGTATGATGCAGAGTGCGTATGGTCTGAGCACTGACAGGTTGACCCCCCACCCCTTCAAGCCCTTCAGCAATGCTGGCAGCACTCATACGTCTATTTTCCAAAGCCAACCTCTGTGACGACGCTGACCATGTGCACTCAACCTTCGTAAACTGGGCCGCAGGGTGGTATTGCAACATGATAACGACCCCAAACACACCTCCAAGACGACCAGTGGCTTGCTAAAAAAGCTGAGGGTAAAGGTTATGGCCTGGCCAACATGTCTCCAGACCTAAACCCTATTGAGCATCTTTGGGGCATCCTCAAACGGAAGGTGGAGGGCGCAAGGTCTCTAATATCCACCAGCTCTGTGATGCTGTCATAAATGGGTGGAAGAGGGTTCCAGTTGCAACCTGTGAAGCTCTAGTGAACTACTGCCCAAGAGGGTCAAGGCAGTGCTGGAAAATAATGGTGGCCACACAAAATATTTACACTTTGGGCCCAATTTGTAAATTTTTCTAA
The DNA here is from genome assembly GCA_026929865.2 of Hyperoplus lanceolatus. Classification (NCBI taxonomy): domain Eukaryota; kingdom Metazoa; phylum Chordata; class Actinopteri; order Uranoscopiformes; family Ammodytidae; genus Hyperoplus; species Hyperoplus lanceolatus. The sequence continues at coordinate 14,870,832 of CM049416.1, read as the reverse complement.
GGGGTGTACTCACTTTTGTTGCCAGCAGTTTAGACATTAATGGCTGTGTGTCGAGTTATTTTGAGGGGACAGTAAATTTACACTGTTATACAAGCTGTACACTGACTACTTTACATTGTATCAAAGTGTCATTTCTTCAGTGTTGTCGCATGGAAAGATATAATGAAAAATGTGAAGAAATGTTAGGGGTGTACTCACTTTTGTGAGATACTGTACATTGAACTAAGGTCTTCTTTTTGGTCACTTGGGGGCAACGGAAACAAGTTATGAACTCAACATTGGCGTATAAACACCCTTTAAAAATATATTGCAAACTTATACATTCAGCAGTTACGACAACCAAGTCACCAAAAAAAAACGTTGTCATCAATCCATATGGCCAATTTATTCATTCTCTTTTAGCTCTGCTTTGTCTCTGGTCTCTACCAACGTCTGAGGGAAATATCTAAAATGTCTCTTTAGCTGCGAAATATTCCGCTATCCTCCCCCTGCTTCTGGCTAGCTGTGTCTGCTGTTTGGTGCTAAGCAGGTGATGTACTAGTTTTTAGAGCTTTTTTTTTTTAAATCAAAGGCCTTCTGTGGCCAACCACTAGACTATGAGAACAGTGGGTCAGAAGGATAAAAAACGATGTGAAACTCACTATAAAGCCCTGTAAACCAGAGTGGAGCTGTGGATTTGGGAGATTATTGTCTGTAGGTTAATCACTTCAAGTGACTCCTTTTCACCTTGACATTTAATTTTTTATATTTTTTATCAGATTCTGAATTAACAAAGACAATGGAACTACCACTTCAAAAAAATCGGTCCAATTTGAACAAGAAAGAACGTGGGCCTCCCCTGACACAGTGTTCCCTCATAAACGCATCCCCCTGGCCCGGCTTGCTTGTTTGTTAGAGCTATAATATGGATTTATTTGGAGTGCCACCATGTTTGTTTTCGATGCGGCCGTGTCCGGATTGAGCATCATGTTCCCACCCGATTTTCTAAGAAAGGCTTGTTGGCTGACAACATAGAGAAGGAGGAAAAGGAGGCTATGGCCGAAAAGCAAGTCTCCATGTCCCACCGCATCCTCAGTTTACTCACCGAACCTCATCCATTATTGCTGACCCTCCGCATTCATTATGGATTAGCAGGTACAGGAAACCGACGCACCCAATTCTAGTTAGTGGTGGAAGGCGAGATCTTCTTTATCATCTCTCTGGACTGTGACCTAAATAAACTGGGAGCAAGAGGGACAACTTCTTGGGGAATTTAGAGGAGAAAGAGAACAGTGAGACAGAAAACAGCAGAGAGGAAGGAAGTATATTGGATTGAAATGACACAGAGCCTTGATTCAACAGGAGCGGTGATAAGACGTTACAAAAGGATGGAAAGAATCCGATGATAAAGATGGTGATCTTAAACCATATACTAAAAACAAGCCTTCACATATGTTTTACCTTGCTTGGTGTTCCTATCAGTTGATGGTTTCCATTTCACTTTAGCCAGACAACGGTTTATATCCTGAGCAAACAGACAATCTGTAATGATAGCAATTAGCATCTCCTAAAACTTAAACAGTGCCGGGCGTGCAGCACATTAAGTTCCAGATAATAGCACTAATGATGACTTGCAGCCTCCCGACCAGAGTCTCCTCGTTGTCATTTTTTCCCTTTTATAGCAAGGAGTTCCCTCAAAGCTACTGCTCTGGGGAATGTATTCAGCCACTGCTCCCCTGCATTTGACAGTCAGGAGGCACTTGTTTGACTTTGGGAAGTAAACTGGAAAGAACCCATGTTTCATTCCAGCCCGGAGCACGTCACAACGGACTTGGCTAATGTTTTCTAAGTAGACCTTGAACACAGCTAGACATGCTGTTATTAAAGCAGAGATGAGCAAAGTACTAGAACGATCCCTTTGGCAGGAAAATGTATTAGATACAAGAACAAAAGTCAAAAATGTCACTTTTGACATCAAAGATGAATAATAGCATAAAGTATAGTTAAGTCACCTAACTTTGTTTTTACAGTTGTAGTTTGTGGGGGAATATATGCGGACAGATTGACACAAAATTCTTACCATGCTGTGGCATATCATCATTCTTATCATTCACATATTTTATCTGTGCAACTGCAGTCGCTGCTCATTAACAGCCATCATGTCCTGCCAACGAGTCCTTGAGCAAGATCTCGTAAGTGACAGAGAACAAGCTTGTCGGATAGATGCCTGAAATATTAATGTCATATATCCCTTCCCAGTTCTGGCTCCCTGTGACAACTCTGCCCAATTTTTTCCTCTTTATTTTAGGGCGCGAGTATAGCTCCACAGCGTTAGCTCAGAGTTGCCATTACTTATTTGGACTCTGTTGTCATGGAGGGACTGACTCTTCTGGGTGTTTTTCTAACTGGGCTATTGGAGCTGAAAGTAGGGTATCCCTTAACTAGGCTATATGCGACTACTCCAACAAGGCTGTATGTTGTCCGGTCACTCTATTGAGGCTAAGGTCTATTTCACCCTAAAGTGATTCCAATGGTCCATTTGCCTCATATAGTGACACTTCAAGAAATAGTTTTGTGAAATATGCCTTTTGAAAAGTTGGATAACGAGAACAATGACAATCACATGTCCGTACAGTAAGTAAATAACCAGAGCCAGCTTAACACAAGATATTACACATATACTGTAACTGGCTGCTCCACCTACGTTATCATAAAGACATGAGAGTGGTATCAAACAAAGAAAGCAAATAGGCTACTGTATGTTTTCTCCACCACAAACTTGGATGTCTTCCAAAACATCCCAATGCATGATTCTGTCTTGCAAAAATGGTCTTTACTTAAGGAGAGGACACTTGATATAGTGAGATTTGATTCGATATTGACGTCCCAATTACATTGGATGAACCAGATACATTGTTTGAAGTGTTTTAGCATAGGCTGCATGCTAGTTCTCAGCACCTGTCCACGGGATTAATATCATCTCCGGTCCATCAAAATGCCACACCTTTAAATAATATACAGTATATCATTTTCACCCAATCTATTTTCTTCCACGCTGAATGTGTGAGCGGGGCCAGTCATCTGCCAAAGCAGTAGTATTACTCATTTTTCGGCTCACTCACAGGACACTTTTTCCCCGAGCACAAGAGACAAAGGCCAGTCTGTTTCTATGGTTTCTCACATACTGGAGATCTGAGTGGAATTTTTACATAGACAGAGCTAATGGGTAGACTGCACCAGCCGACATTTAACAAATACCACGGACGGGTATTGCGATGATGGGCAATGCAACGCTCAATGCTCCGTGACCTCATGTGAGCCATTCCACAGATAGCATTTTCAGATATCACTTGTGTCATTGTGTCGCTCATTTTTTTAAATGAGCCGTGTATAGTCATTACGTCACAGGTGGCATGGTGGGAGAGGGGGGAGGGAGGGGGGGCTTCCAAAAATAGGCTATGATGCCGGGTAGAGCCCAAACACCTCCTCCCAAAACAGAATACACACACACACACACACACACACACACACACACACACACACACACACACACACACACACACACACACACACACACACACACACACACTCATGCCCTCCTGTAGGTCGAAACAGGAAGCCCGCTGAAAGAGATTTTGACAAGAGTGCCCTCCTTTCTCCAGTCTCCTGATGAATCACACCAGGGATGGGTGTTTTTTTTTTTTTTTCACGGACAGGGCATTGGAAAATACATGCCTTGCCCTTCACATGACATGCTAACAGAAAGAAAAGGAAAGTTTCCATTAACAGCTGCTGGACGAGCAGGCAGCTGAAGGTTGTGACTTTAGAGTAAAGGGGGACAAGAGAGACAAGAGATTTGTGGAAATATTTCCGAGAAAGATTAAACAAACCAAACGAATACGTGCTTGAAGTGAATGGTGCAGTCTAGCAAGTAAACCAAAGGTAAACACTTGTGTAAAAGGATGGATGAAGGGGGAAAACCTTCACGTCAACCAGATCACCTCACAGTCATTGGAAAAGGTCATCTGTGTGCCTAAATATATCCCAAAAAGTTTGTAATTAGCGAGCAGAAATGTGGGGTGGGGGTGGTGGTAAAGGGCTTTTTTCAAATGACTGCGCTCTGAGGAATTGAACCACAGCCTCATTGAACCTTATCAGTGTGCTCTGTAATTTAATTGAAGGGAAGATTGTGTCCATTGTAGTGAGAAAGTTAGATCAGACAACATTTGCTGTATAAAGACTAAGCATGAGTGTTTAATTCAAATCAATGATTTCTTGCGAGGATCTTTTCGTCGTGCACAGACAGAGCTTACAGTACGAAAAGATACTCTTCAGGTAAAAACACAGTTAATTTACACAAAGCATTAATCACATGACACCATATTTGTCATGTGATTAGTCCACACCCAAACAATAGACAGGAGTCTCCCAACCCGTCTGAGGACGAGGGGGGGGGGCGGAGGGGGAGACAGTCTGAAGACAATAGGCTGGGTGTATGTTGGGATTAGAATAAACATAGTTGGAGAGGGGGATTTGGAAGTTCCTAAATGCAGGCACTGTTAAAACAGCAACAGTTAAGTACTATTCAGAGAAATACAATATTCGATAAATACAATGTTTCTTATTGCAGATATAAGCATTTGAGTCCGGAGATATATATCATATGCAATATTTGCCATTACACCATCTTAAACTTAAGTAGAGCAAACTGACTTCCTGAATTGCAGTGAACCAGGTCAGCACCAGTGTGTTCAATTCATAAGACAACCAATGCAATTAAGTAGCACACACGTATGTTTACATATTAGTCATGCAGCTGATACATGTATTCAAGAAACGGACACAGTTGAGGTTGTAACCTTGGGATTTTTTTTTGCTAAAGGACAGTTGAAAGCAATTTCTCCACCCAGTCATCTTGGCACAGTATTTGTTGTTTGTCATTTTAACCAACAAAGTAAACAGAGTAGTGTTCTTTCTGTCTTGTAATCGAAAAAAAGAAGTTCCCCTCTCTCTGGTCTCTCAAGTGGAGAATCTCACTTATAACTGGCTCTGTGCTGCTCTGTGCTGCCTTTTATGTCACAGCAAAGTGACTGAGTTTTCTCCAGATAGTCCCGGGGTAATTGGAACAGTGGATTGAGGGGCATGCACACACACCCACCCACATACAAACCCACACAGGTCATTACATTTACCACTAAGCATCTCCATAAGCCCAAGCAGGCATATCTGACATATCCATCTGCTATGGTAGGATCATGCTGGATCTGCCTTTCTCTCTCTCTCTCTCTCTCTCTCTCTCTCTCTCTCTCTCTCTCTCTCTCTCTCTCTTTCCCCCTCTAAATCGGGGTAAGGGGTGTGCCGGTGGTAATGACGGGGACATGACATTTAATCACAGGGTTGATCAGAGCTTGGTAACCAAGCAGGGCTATGATTTCACCCACATTTACATCATGTCATATTGGCCAGGATTTGCGGAATACAATAAAAAAAGACAGTTTAAATACTTTAAAATTCTTTAATCCTATAAGGGTGGCAGGATCTTTATGGATTGTGTCCGTTGTTGCTCGCATATGACAGATCCTTCTCCATAGTTTTCCACTGTACTGTCTTTGAGGCTTTCGATTCAATTTGATTTGAAACCGAACAGCTTCAAAATGCTTTTTCACATTGCCTACTTTTGGAATTCCTTACTATAATAGTTCAAATACAATGCTCCAATACTTTTGTTTATCTAATTGCCTCACATTAGCATGTGAACAAATATGAATATTATTTCTACAAAAACAAAGATATTTTGTTTTGAAATTAGCAAGATTTTAAATCAGGAACTGTCCAATCAAGAATTCATTTCCAGTTCTTGGAAGTAATTAACCTAAACCTTCTAAACAACAAGTATTTAACATCAAAGCTGGACTTGACTATGAATGGATATACTGTATATGGATATACTTTCTTTGCTGATAATTAGCAGAGTAGATTGATACTGGTTTCTATCCATTGATTTTAAGGCTACGTACGGTAGCTTAGTTAAGCTTAGCGCAATCACTGGAACAAAACCACTAGCCTGGCTAGTTTTTTGTGTATTAAACAAACAAGATAGAATGTGTTAATTTGTGATTTCCTGAATTGCTGTTGAGTTTTTGTACATTCGGCTGGAGCAAGGCCAGCTGTTTCCGGTGATTGCGTTAAGCTAACAGCCTGTAGTTGATATAATAGACAGATATAGTAGCGGAATGGATCATCTCATTGAATCTTGTTTACCAAAAATGAAGGATAGCTGCTTTCAATTGGTAATTTAGTATACAGTGTATAAGCTGTATTCTGTATATTTAGTAGTTATGCAGCAGATGTGAACTGTTGAATCGAGGAAACAGTAGATTAACTTCTGTCCCTCAGATTCCAAATCTTTTCACCTCCCTCTCCTTCACCTTAAGGCCAGGACACATCAGTCCGACTACCCGAAAATGGAGACTGCCGATTCAGGGAGCTCCAGTCTTCCCGTCGCGGCCGAAAAAGTGCAAAGAACACACCAAACCGACTGCTGACTCTCCGTACGCTCTGCGCTTGCGCGGGACATAATGTCTCCATAACAGCAGGCGGCGCTAATCTGTATTGTGGCCCGAAAAAATACGGAAGCCGGAAATTATGGGACGGCTCTCTAGACCATAAACATAGATAGAAATACGTATTTATATTTATGGACCATAAAGAGCACCATTTTTAGCAGAGAGTGTCGAGCATGGTGTCGAGCAGTCAACAAGGGTTGAAGCATGTGAGTACTCGCTGAACGAAACAAACAAACACATTAAAACGATGGCTAACTGTTGTTAGCTGTTTGTGCTACCCGCCTCACTTCCGGGCTTCACTGATTCGCTAGCCCTCCACAAATCAAATTGCTCCAACTGAAAGACTGCCCGCCGCAGATTGAACATGTTCAATCGGCTCAAAAGAAGCCCGACGACATCTACGACGACCGATTTCACGGCACACACCAAACAGATTCGTGTCCCCGCCCCCTTCCGACTCTACGACGGCGATTATCGGGCCGGTGTGTCCTGGCCTTAAGACACACTTATGTCCCCTATGATGGGGTGGTCAAGGCCATCACCCAGGCTGAGGTGTGTGTTTGCGTGGGCCATGATGTGCATCTAAAGTGTGTGCTCATTCTCTCTTGCACCAGGGAATCATTGGTCCTGGTCTGTATAGTCTTCCACTCTCCCTCCCCTGTTCCTTCTCTCCTTCCCTGGGGAAAATCCCCCATGCGAACGGGATGAAATGGGGTGTAAAGGGCACCAAGTTCCCATTGGATCTACTCCTTTATATACCCCATCTGTGCCCAGTCCATGCCACTCTTGCTTTAAACACTGGAACAGCTCTGTGCGGGCTTGAAGAAATAAGCTTTTTTTAATGTGCCCCTTTCTCTTGCTTTCTGCACATTCTGTGGGTAAAGCAAAAAACTTGATATGGCACTGTAATTAAGTTGCCATTAATTGTTTTTGCGTGGTCCCGGGTGGCACCGCTCAGACTTGAGGGGGAAGAGAACAGCCGATTTGTAGGGCTGATGGGCTCCACGCCTAACTGAACAACTAAACACAGTTAAAACCATTCTTAATTACTGCCTGTTGCTACTAATTTACCCAGATTCACCTCTGCCAGAAATCTGACCAGCCCTCTCTGTCTAGCCTCACTCAAGCCCACAAGCTTCCTCTCTCTTATAATTTGGCCCCTTCTATCCACAAAACATGTACTATATAAAGTAAACCCCTTAAACTGTGACCTTTTTTCTTATCGTTACTGTACACATCATTTTCGGCTAACTTGTTTTCGAAGCCTGAAAACACACAAAGCCAGTGTTCGACTGTGCAATATATGTTTTTGCCTTGTTTGTTTTGTTTTCCAGGTTTCATTTTGGATTGGCAGCGTATTTCCATGAGTCTAAATGTGGGGATCTCAGGTGGGTTTTTTTTTTCTGCCTTGGCGGTAATTGAATCAAGACTATTTATATGCCCCACTTTTTTATGACATGTAAATGTTCACTGGCCTGAATGAAATACACTTTCCAGCAGCTCCACCACCGCTGGCTGAGGCAAGTGTAAACACGGGAGATATCGACGGAAAACAGACCACGGAAAACATGTCCTACAGGGCAGTGGCACTACCCCCCACCCCTTCAACCCCAACTCCGCTAACACCCTTCTATGGTTCTTGTACAACGTCACGCACACAATACTATAACCATACACAGCCCCTTCCACTTCACCACTTACACACACCCTCATGTTGGCCTGGGTGGGTCGCTGTCCTGACAAAGTATACCCTCAATGGGCACTTGAGGTGAATTATTGTTTGCGAATGGAAACTTGGCCACATAATCTCAGAGCTGCTGGCTCAGGGCTGAGTAAGACCACTGTCTCGTTCCCTCTGCGCACACACATGTGCGCACGCACACAGACACAGTTCTACCATCTCTATTTCCAGTTGACAATTATTTGCTGACTCTGTGCCTTTTACAATAACTCCTTGTCCGTCCGTCCTGCCTTTGCTTTTGCTCTGTCGTTCTCTTCCTTCTTTTCTACAGCTTCTGTTTCTCTTCTCTTTCTGTTTCTCTCCACTTATCCCCCCTCTGGCCCCCCACACACGCACACACACACACACAACCCTGGCCTTTATACTAGCAGGCCATTCACCTCTCCGTGGCTGCCCTCGCCAGTGCCTGCCGTAAATTCCAGAGGTAGTTGGAAACACAAACATGCACAAGCCCTGGGACGAGCAGCCCAGTCATGATAGACCCCCTCCTTACAGCCAGCGCCGCACCTTCCACCACCACCACCTCTCCCTCTCAGCTTACCCTCACACAAGGGGTCTTTGTGTGTGTGGCTGCTTCACAAGGTCTCACTTCACATCTCACTCTTAGATGTTTACCTGCATCATAGGTGCAATGCGTATGTGTGTCTCTGTCTCCAGTTTGTTTTGCAAGTCAGCACAGGTGTAAATGTTGATCATATAATTTGGGTTTATTCCAGCAGACATAGACCAATGTTTTGGACTCTTGTGGACTTCAGGTGATTACAGTCATTGTGGCGGACTAACGATCTGTTCAATGAGAAAAGGTTAGTTATTACAAACGTGAGAGACCCATCCTTAACATGAGCTTGTGTGATTGATATAGCTCTACTGCTTAAAGTATAGGTCTAAACAGTCGAATGCTAATGCAGCCTTCTCACACTGATGGCTATGTAGATGGCATACAGATTAGACTGAGAATACAAACAAAGAATTACTTCTCAGCAGGACTTGTGATTAATTTGCAAACGAAAAGTTTTCACACATCACCGAGTTGATCAGCACAGCAGTAAGCTTTGACTTTGTAACACAAATTTTCCTCTTCCTCTTCAAAATAAGGAAGCCCCTCCACCACACATACACACCCTAACTCTTTGCCAATGTGCTGAGCCAGTGGAAAATCCGACGTCCGTTGAAGACACACAAAGTGGTGTAGAAAGATCGGTTGACCAAAGGAAGCAATATTCATACAGCATGTATCCCGCTGATAGGGGACCTGCCTGTAGTGAGTCGTCGGCTATGAGACATCTTCAAGTCTTGCATTTTTCCACTTGCTTCTGTCCCAAAGAGGCACATGATCTCCAAGTGTGCACCATAGGCATTTCCACCGCAGCAGTCATATGTTTACTTAAAAATTGTTTAGGAAATAACTGATAATCTGTCTGTGTGGCTTATGATTGGTTTTCTTTCTTTTTTTTCCCATTCCCTTTGGCTGTCCCATTGTGCATTGTGTGTGACTTGTGCAAATGTCTTTATCACTTTGCAGCAGCTTGTGTGATAAGGTGCTGTCGAGTCCGAAAAGTTATTTTCTCTGTAAGAACGGCAGACACTTTAGCGCGCCTTGCTAGACACGCTTTCACTGAACCTGCAATTATTTGTCAAGCTATCTTGTTTCATGGTGTGAAGAAATCTACCCCGGTAATTAAAGTTCTATGTTGGGGTGAACACAGACATAGTCTACTACACACACATCCACAGCTATCCTTATTTATTTATTTATTTTTACAACACTTTTACCTTACTTTTTCTTTTGCTTTGTTTTGTATTCTGCAACACTTTCCTTAGTTGAACAATTGTGTTCTCTTCTAAGGCAAATTAATAAAGTGGCTCTGTTTTGAGTGTGCTTTTTAATAAGTCCAAAAGTTAGGCTACCCTGAAGGCAACGTCCCCTTTTTTGGGAGATTTTGATGTGCCTCGTCATTAATTCTTACTCAGACAGCATGAAAAAACACATTAGCATGCGAAAGGGCTAGCAAGGCTTGACATTTACTGTAGTTCATGAGATGCTCCAGAGCATATGGCAAATTTCCACCGAGGAACCTGAGTCAACAGCAAGACTCAGACAACAGCTGTGGGGAAAATGATTGGCCGCCCCAGTTTAAAAAGTTTAAAAAGAAGTGTTTTTTTGCCGTGGTTCAGGTTGCTGCCCTTTGGTGTTCTCTCTCTCTATATAACACATTTCAGTAGAAAATATTTCACCGTGGGCATTACAGTTAGACCAGACAAAAACCGGATTGTTGTGTGTGTTGATACAGCTAAAAGGCCATTCCCCAGTCCCAGAGTGTTTAAATGGATTGAAGCAGAGATTAAGTGGTTTCAACCTGAACAAACAGCTGACACGAGGCAGAATTTCAATGTATTGTCAGTCGCATTTAGATAAAGAATAGACGATACAAACATCACGCCCCTACTGGAAGGAAAGTTTTCTCATGGAAAGTTGATGTGTTCTGCATGAAGAACATTGCCTACTTATGGTGTTCTTCAATGGAATGCATTTTAAAGGAATACTCTGACATTTTGGGGAAAGTGCTTATTAACATTCTGACAGAAAGGAAGCGGAGAAGATTAATACCACTCAGATAGCTTGGCTAAGCACAATACTGGAGATAGAGGAACATAGCTGGCTAAGGTCAGTGTGCTGGTCACTAATTTGCCAAAGTAGCATCTCTGAAGATCAATATTGAACATGTAAAATCTTGTTTTGTGCAAAAGCTGAAGTGTACAAAAAACAACGTACAGTATATGGACTATTTCATGGTTTGGAGCCTTCGCCAGGCTGTGTTAATTAGTGATCTACAGATGTCCAGGTTTTTCTTAAAGAAACATACTTATCTTACAAACAAGATAGTGCTACTGCTTCTGAAGTAACTGAAGAAGTGAGAGATAAAGAGGGAGGGATGTCTCAAAGGCTGATGGACAGACAAAGACAGAGAGGGGGACAAAATAGAAATAGCCGGCAGCATCAGTATCATCTGCTCCGGAATTGGCCAGTCACAAAGCTCTGCAGGCATGCCCATCAAGGAGCCACCAAAAACACTAACAGTGAAGTGGAAACATATCAGGCAGAAAAATAGGTCCTGTCCCTGCTTCTTTGCACTACAGCAGTGGTTTTGGCACGGGGTTATGGCAGGGGGGGCGCGGATGAATATGTGAAGAAAAAAATCTTTTTTTTTTCTTTTTTTTAGTTTGTTTTTTATATTAACATCACTGCATAGCTGCACAAGAGTTCTGTTGCTTCGTTCCTCTCACTGCATTTAAATGCATTGACTATATTACAGAGAAATAGGTCTCGTTAAAGAAAAAGAGCACCAAGCCCAACCCAAAGGACCCTGCATACATTTTTTTATTTTAAATTTATATTTTTTATGGAAAATCCATGTGTCTTTCTTCAAAAGCTTCTAATTCGTCCGACCCAGTGTCTCCAAATTATTTGTTCACACAAAATTCCTCATATTAAGGCTCTTAATTTTCCTCTCAAAGTGCACCAGATTCATGCATTTCACTTTAAAAAGGCGAAAAAAAATCTCCCGGGGGGGCATACCCCCGGACCCCCCTAGGGGGGTCTGGTTCTCTGCTGGCTACTATTTTTAGATAAAGATGTTAAAATGTATTACAAAATGTGTTTAAAAATGCACAAAAATGTTTAGAATGTTTTAAAAAATATGTTTACATTTGTGAAATCATTTTTTTTTTTGGGGGGGGTTCCACTGAAATTTGTTCTCTGACGGGGGGCTCACTCTCTCAAACTTTGAAAACCCCTGCACTACAAGGTTTAAAGGCCCACGGAGCAAAGCCTGTACAGTACACTGGTGGCAGTTAAGGCTAAGGCCCTGTGTTACCGTTGGATGTACAACAAAGGCATCAGTCTTGAGGCGCTGTGAAGGGTGTGAAAACCTGTGAAGGGTGTGGGGAAGCACTACTTGTGACACCCAGACTTGACTGACTGCATTATCTCACTGAAGCTGCTTTTACAAACATTGAACAAAATATTCTATCTATCTATCTATCTATCTATCTATCTATCTATCTATCTATCTATCTATCTATCTATCTATCTATCTATCTATCTATCTATCTATCTATCTGTTTGTGCCTATCTATGCATCTTGACTGATTGTTCCTCTATCATCTTTTGACTAAACCAGCCCAGTTAAATTCCACAGACATAAGACAAAATCTCTTCCTCTTTCTGTCTGTCAAAAAACAAAAACAATTTTCAACTTTCAAATTGAACACAGGCACAACACCTTGAACCCTTCCCCTGTTTACAGATCAGAATAGGTAAATGCCTCTGTGCACTTGGGGCTGTGCTGTTAATGATAAATCCCATTATGTCAAGACAGCAAGTATATTACACTGGGGTTTAACCTCAACCGCAGGTGTTATCTGTTTATGATCTATCGACACTCATGTCTACCCAGGCCTGGTTCTAGACAGTTAGATTAGGGTGGGCCTATAGAAATTTTAGGTGGGCACACTGGGCAGAGAGACCGAAGATGCGAGCGCGCGCTCTGCTTTTTGGCACATTTACTATAAATTCTGTAGAACACAATATGCAAATAAACTTTGAGTGTTGCTGTATGGGAGATTTGACTCTTGCATGTTTTTTTTTCAAAAATGTTTATGAATAACATATAATATACATTATATACAACATAATGTATATATTTTTTTAATCGCAGTATTAGCTGTAGGCAGCCTGAGCTGATTGAAGAGAAAGCTTTGGGACTGGGCAACCTGGATGGTGGTTGTCCAGAGCTATAAGTATACTATACACACTATGTAGATATATAGTCTATCCACTATTGGCTCCGATGTCCAGCTGGGTGAAAGTAGTAGCTAGCTGAGGTCCCGACCCTGCTAGGGGAGTTCCGGGGGTATGCCCCCCCGGGAGATTTTCTTTTACCTTTTTAAAGTGAAATGCATGAATCTGGTGTGTGTGAACAAATAATTTGGAGACACTGGGTCGGATGAATTAGAAGCTATTGAAGAAAGACACATGGATTTTCCATAGAAATATAAATTTGAAATGAAATATTATGCAGGGTCCTCTGGGATGGGCTTGATGCTCTTTTTCTTTTACGGGACACATTTTTCTGTAATATAATGAATTAATTTAGCAGAAGAACGCTGTTGTCCAGTTATATTTTTTTCCACAGACGAGGCTAAAATAGGCAATAGACTATGCACAGTGCATGGGCAACAGAGGGCAGCCCCATTTTCAAATATTTTTAAATAAACTCAATACACACTGTGCATGCCATGGACTTGAACGTGACGTTATCAGTTAACCTCGGATTACCTCCAAGATGAACTGATTAAATTATTAAGCTATTAACTATCTACCAAAACATTGTATTCCTTTTATTGTATGATAATTTACATTTATATAATATGATGTTGATATCAAACACACAAACTACAAAAAAAATATTGTGGGGGGGGGGGGGGGGGGCCTGGCAGTCAGGACCCTAAGCAACCGCTCATTTTGCTTATGACTCGGGCCGGCTCTGTTGACCAGTGACCACTATAAGCGGTGGGTAACTTGGAGGCAGGCTGTCCTGCCCACCCAATAGTACAATTAGAAGCAATGCACGGTAATGGTATATTCTTTAAGCCGGGAACACACCGCATTGGCCGCCTGCGGCGGTTGGCCGCGTGAACGCAGGAGGCTCGCCGCTTGGTCATATTGGGCCATATATTCCTGACGCCGACGCCGAGATCAGACCCGTCACACTAACGGTGCAACAACAACAACAACATGGTCCAGCTGTGCCAAAAAATACAGATGTAGGTACACTGTGTACACCGGCAGTCATGTCACAAATATCATCAAAACAGCATGAAGACGCACCCCGATCGAAAATACACACATATTAATAGTAATTCAGCAACATACTAAACACAATAACAACAGTAGTGTGTGCTCAGCTGCAAAAATAAAGGCAGACATCAGCCTACCTGAAAGTGAAAGTGTGCCGGCTGATGGAGGACAGTACCGGTGCTTCGCTGTGTACTATATTGGAATTCCACACCACTGCCGTCAACTTTGGGTTCATATTATCCTCAGGAACAGCACACAGCTGGGTGAGTTTCACTATGCTAACTGGCGCTGCCTTGGCTAAAGTACAACCAACAGCTAAACAGATGCAAAATACACATATTTGCAGAATGTAGCCTATTGGAAGCCCAATGTCCTCACTCCACACGCCCACCTCGTCTTGCAGACCACCGGGTCTGCAATCTCAACGCTGATTGGTTGTGGAGGCGCGGCGCCCGGCGGCGCTGCAGAAAAAGATGAAAATGTTCATCTTTTTCTGCGGCGCCGTGTTCGCCGCACAAGCCTTCGATTCACGCTCCTTCGATGACGCAATTTCTACACGCCGCAAATGGCCGCGCTCCCGATTCACGCGCCTCTCATGAGGCGCGGCCACGCTGGACGCCGATTACTGGGTGGATGCGCGGCCACGCGCTAGTACATTGACTTTGTATGTAATCTCGCCGTGCGGCCAGTGCGGTGTGTTCCCAGCTTCAGTATTAATTAATTGTCTGAATTTTATTTGACATTTTCTTGGACAGCGAATGAACAGGTCCGTCCGATAGTGGGTCTGGACTTCCACCTAAAAAAAAATATATATAGGGGAGAACAGGGTAATCTGAGCCACTTTTTACATTTGCTCCCCTCTAAGCGAGCTAAAATGATTTATCACTCAAATTTACACATTTCCCATTAATTCAGGATGTTTCCTAGAAATGGGCATGAGCAGATTTGTTTCAAGACAAAGGGCAGTGAAAATATAATTGTTTTAAAAAAAGTTGTCACGTGGCTCACTTTACCCCAGCTGTGGGGTAAACTGAGACAGACCAGAAAAATCAAGGGGATAAAGTGAACCACTTACTTTTTCCACTCTGAAACACATATTGTAACAGTTAGAATCCTGAACGCTAGCCAAACATTCCAGAACTAATGTCGGACTAGTAAAATAATTATGGGGTTTGGTCAATCAAGCAAAGCAAATTTTCTAAACACTTGAAAGTAACTCTGAACAAAGTCAAATACAACATATATAATATAATATATAATTCAAAAGGTTTTAATAAGATTCAAATGAAAGATAGGACCAGTTAGATTAGAACACAGTCTGGGGGTCAGAACACAGGACCCTTAGAGCCAGCTTGTGTCTGGGGGTCAAAGCATAGGAAAATCAGAACCAGCGAGAACAGCCTGGGACTCAGTACACAGGAGAAGAATCCCAACTGGATTATAACATCAGCCTGTCATACTCTACAACTAGGCCTACTCTACATTCCAGCCCTGAAGGTTACAGGGAAAGATGAGAAGGTGCTCTTTCCGTGTGGTTGCCCCAGGTCGTCTTCCTGGTGTATTTCCTTGGCATGATGGCTTTTCTACAATGTGTATGACATTAAAATAAAACATATGTTATGTAATATTACATTAAAATATGTTTAAGACTAAACTTAACTTGTGCCTCATGGTGGGGGAAAGTGAGACAGTGCCTCACTTTCCCCCACAGCATTTGGCTCACTTTCCCCCCACCACCACAATTTGAGAAAAAACTACCTCTTTTAGCATTTCAGGCTGATCTTTAGCTAATATCATCACATGGTTTTTACATGTTGGTAGTTCATCAACACGTATGATAGAAGTTCTTCTACGTGAATACATTTGCTTTGGCACAACAGTTGATTAAGTTGACAGCAAGAACATTTACTTTTACATGCAAAACCTATTTTGGTGAAAAAAACATGCTTACCACAGCACCATGAGGTCCTCTCTTTCAGGGCCATGGGGAAATGAGAGGGGCTTGAAAACATATATCTCACATGACCACAAATGTTTTCCGTTGCCTAGATACAGGGGGTGGCTCACATTACCCGATGACTCAGATTCCCCCGTTCTCCCCATATATCTTTTTTTTATTTTTATTTTTTATTGGGTGGGCACGGCCCACCCTGGCCCCTGGCTACCGCCGGCCCTGTGTCTACCTGGGGACGGTCCAGCAGGTATGGTCTGAAAACTTAGGATAATGTCACTTCACAAAGGACAAATTGAGATTATTCACCTTGACTCAAAACATGCTTAATCTTGTTTAGTGCACTGCACATATAGGCTATATATATTTTTTATCAACCACTTTGTAGGCTATTTCAAAGTCATTGTTTGTTTAGGCTGACTATCTTGCTAGACTTTGTACCTTAAATAAATGTAAGGCATATTCTAGTTTCTTTCTCTGTCCAGTGTCCATGGGCTGTTTGGTTTATATCACATGGTAGAAGGTTTATATAGCCTATTATACATGGTTTATATACTATCTAGTGGTAGAAGCCTCAGGGAATGGTAAAAAGAACGAGATAGACTTCTTCTACTCACATTGTATCCTAATTCACTGCACCTCATTGCATTTCACTGACAGTTGGGCCCCAGTAATGGGAAAGGCTGATTGCCCAGACAGACTATGTGACTCTTTTTCAACAGGACTAAAGAATCGCAAAGAATACAGGCATTGAATCTGCAGAAGAAGAAGAAAAAAAAGCGCTACGTCATGGAAAGAATGACGTCAGGTTTGATTAGGCGCCGAGGGAAGAGCCTGTGTGTGTGTTCAGCCTAGGAGCAGTTAATGCTGTCAGATAGCAGAAGCGATGCTGCAGTGAGGTTTTCGGTGCGTAGGCCTACTTTTTACAGGCTGCATCATATGATGATGGGAGGGGGGCTGTTGAATAATCCTGTTATTATAAAGCAACACGGGAGCAAAGAGGGAGTACGAGAGGATCATGACGTAACCGTTTCCATAGGCGACTGATATGCGGGCTAAGCCAATGGGAATCCACACCAGAAATCCATACCCATCCTCCTTTTGACGCGCATCACATGTCCCCGGCGGTGTTGTGACAGAAAGGAACTGGGCGAGGCGAGATAGTTCCCGTCAGCCAACTTCCGCCTTCGTCCAAAATAATACGCGAAATCGTTTCCAACGTAGAGGGTGGGTCCGGTTTCTTTTCACTTATATTTTAATGCTAAGACTTTTATAAAAGTAGAAGCGTGACGATAGCGTTAGAACAGCTACATATATTTAATTGAATTTATGAAAGAGGTGGTGTGGTGTGGTGTGGTGTGGTGTACACACCTGTTCTATTATGAGGTGTGATTTTACGAATGATTAGCCTACCGTAGCAGTCAGTATTCTTAGCTATTGGACACCTTATTTGTGTTAAACACAGTGCCAGTTCA
This sequence comes from Hyperoplus lanceolatus, assembly GCA_026929865.2. Lineage (NCBI taxonomy): Eukaryota > Metazoa > Chordata > Actinopteri > Uranoscopiformes > Ammodytidae > Hyperoplus > Hyperoplus lanceolatus. Next base: position 14,853,260 of record CM049416.1, on the reverse strand, counting down.
AACGTAATTGCAGGCAGCAGTTACTGTTATACAGCTGTGCGCATGTGTTATATGGTTTCCAGTGAAGTTGACGTGGGTTTCCATGGATTGAAATCAAATGGGATGGTAACTATCTTGACAACTTTGGTCGGAGACTCTGGTTGTGGCTGTGACAACGCAGTGGGCGGGATTTTACCTCAGATCAGGGGAGAGAGTCTAGTCTTTGGTGAGACTGAGGGAGAGTTGTAGAGAGAAAGGGATCTGGGGTGCTCTTCAGAGAACGGAGTAAGTATTTTAGGTTGTATTTTTCTGTGCTAGTGCGAAAAAATGCCACGGGGTAAGGGGCTGCTTCCACGTGTTTTAAACGGTGCATAGAAAACCCTTTTGGGTTTATTCCTGAATTTTTGTGTGCAGTGCTCAACGAGGGCCAGCCACCGGTGGGTAGCTGCCCTGGATAGTTAGCTTCAAGCCAAGCTAACATCGTTAGCCAACGTTATATCTTGGATACATACTGACATTGGGCGTCTCGTTTTCAAACCCAGGTGGCTAATCATCCGGGATGCTGTCAGTTTTCCTTTGCTCGCTTTTTTTCGTTTGGTTTGACTTCTACATTGCCGCTGGGTGAAGTTTTTCGACTTGTCCATCTGTTAGAAGAGTCTTCTGTGAATTTTTTTTCTTTACAATGAACATAAGCTAACGCATGTGAGCTAGTTGGCTAACAATTGCATGCAAGTCGGGAAGGTTGTGTTTTTAATGCTGGAGTCAACGCGCTACACTCTTGTGGCCACAAACGTGGCGTTTTGTTCAGGTGTGAAATAACGCTATCCGCTCTAAATGTGGACCTTTATAACGGTATGAGAAAGTTACCGGTTTCATTCTACACTGGGGTGCGTTTAACGACCTGTCATTCAGTTTGTTCAACGTGGACCCCCTTTTTAGAGGCAGGACGATAACGTTAGTGGGGTAATATTATCAACCGGCCTGGACTGGTGTTTTCCGAGCAGTGTACTGTCACCACGCGCTGCGGTTGTGTCGCTCACGCGGACAATTCGGGGAGCTCACAGCGGCACGTTGAAGTTATTGTATTACTCTGTCACTGGAGAGGGGACAACAGTATAGGCTAAGTTTAATTTTAAAAGCGAAAAATCAGTAACGTCCTTTAGCAACCATCAACAGTGTGCCCCCGCGGTGCTGTCAAAGTTAAACACCCATTCGCGGAATATCATTTACCGGCGTTATGTCGGATTCTGTTTCCCCCATGGATTTGTATCATCCGTCACCTCATCCTGAACTCAGCCTGTAGCCATAGCGCCCACCTGTCCATGCCGAACCTCAACCCTAATCACGGACCTCACAGTAGGAACGTGCCACTTTCACCATTTAACGCTACTGAAAGACAAACATCCACTTCATGACTAGCACAGCAACTGGAATTCAAAATTAGGCATAGAAAAAAAAAACTTGCACGGCGCATGTCGCTTTAAATCTACAACGTCGGTTACATTATAACGGTAATGTTTTTCCTATTTCCTATTTCAAGCTGCAGTGGTTTGACTACGGACATTGAAGCCGCATTCTTCTTGACCTTGATAAACAATGCAATACATTTTTTTCTTTTCGCACTCGCTCACATAACAATGCCTGCAAGTTCCCAGGTTGATGTGTGTGGAGAAAGCATAAGCTGAGCACCTTTTGGTGTCTAGTTGAAGGGATCACTCCTTATCCAATTAAATAGCACCGAGTGTGCTGCAGCGCCAGCGGTGTCTTCCTGTGATTGTGTAATGCCTTGGGATTGACACGGTGCATTGCAAAAAGTGTTGTATTTTTTTTTTTTTATCGGGAGCACACTTGAATGCAGCATTTTGATTGAGCTTAAAGTCAATAGAATTTCATTCAATAATATGAGATGTGCCAGGCACTCTAGTATGGGATAGTTAGCTGTTAGTTACATAAATGTCATGTCAGCTAAGCAATTATGTGGCTCACATTATAGTCAGACTATCTTATTGCAGGGAATACGCCATTGTAGAGGTGATGACAGGTGTTGGAATTCGGTTTTATATATGTCTAAGTTTTCATTATTTGCCAGGTTTATTGAGTGCGATTTTATCATAGCTCAGCATATAGAGAGGTTCAGAGTTAGTTTAATGATTCACCAGTAACACAATCTGTTGCTGTGTCTGAGCCCTTTGAACTGAGACTGTTGCTGTCACTCAAGAATGACAAAAATACCCTTTCTTATTCCTCGCTATGCCATGCTTTGCTGTGAAGGCTGACTCCACTCCACGCGCCCTTCCTTGAGGATATGAGTCTGTGGTTGTTACTTGTTTTGTGAATTGTTTTGTGAAATGGTTGTATCCCAGAAGCAGGATCACTTCACCTCCTTGTTAATTTGGTTCAGCTGGATAGTGTTTTCCCTACTGACCTTTTGTAGACCAACAACCTTTTAAGACTCAGAGGTTTTAATCCCTAATGTGGTACATATGAAGTTAATTAACCAAGCTGGAGAGAGTTGCCATTTCTACTAACAAGAATAAGTGCTGTTTGCTTCTTCTCACTGTTGTTAGTAGTCACATAGAGCACTATGCCACTGGGAAGTATGCAGTGCACTGACTGAGTACACTTCCTTCCAGACAGTTAACGCCTGTCAAGTCTGTCCCCAACTCAACATGGACAAGTCCCCCTTACAGCTTTGCAATGTGTCCACTGATTTCATTGTCATGCTCTGCACTTCAATTACTAGCAGTCTCAAAAATGTAATTAATATTTTTAATAGCAACAATTGCTTACATTTGTACTTGGTTTAGTCTGTATAACTGTCTAGTATAAAGCAATTATTATAGAGAGCACTGTAGGTCATTATTTTAAGGTGACATTGACACTCATGTAAACTGACATGGAAAGCTAAATATAGTAATTTTTTTAAACCATTAAGTATAATGTTTTTATTGTACTATTTATTTAGGATGGAGTGTTGCTTATCTTTCTTTCTCTGTGTGGTTTGTTAGGCCAAGGTTATTCCAAGCAGTGGTTTTAGGTTACATAGAGTTTGACTCACTCATGACTACCTATTCATTAAAATCTGGCCCAACAAAGCAGAAGAAACAAGCTACATAGGTGCACCTAAAGTGACTTATCTGTTTTAAAACACACGAGCCTCAGGCAACATTTTAGCTTCAGGGAGACCGAGGGGGCGATCATTTAAAAAAAAATGTCAAAACATTTTGGATAAACTCTGATCCTGCCCACTAAAACAACACTGCGACACACACTGCAAAATATCACAAATTAGTCATCAAGATAAAAGAAGGTCTTACCACAAGTCGATCTACCTGGCATTTGTGTTACTTTTGTGCTTTTCTAAAAAGCTCTTGGGCCTAATGGCTGGATATGCTGCAATCCAAAATATAATTTTGAAGTAGGGTAGACTAGATTAGTTTGTTCACGTTTTTATATAATTCAAAATAACATTTTCCTATCTTCATGGTAACTTCCCGAAAAAACATCAGGTAATAAAAAGACAATCTACATTTCAAAATGTCAATCAAACCTATGAATTTCATCTGTACGGTTACCTGTCTTTAGGTCACATTTTGCACCATCTATAGATAAATTACATCTTTAGGCTATAGGCAGATTGCAGTGTTGGGCTATCTGGTGATGCCACCATTACAGCAATGATGCAGTTTCACTGACAGCAAAAGCTTTGATGGCTGGATTGAAAAACCCTCTTGGGGAAGAACGGTAGCCAATGTGAACGTTATTGTCCTTCAGTTTTGAAACTCTTATCTGAAATGTATTATGTCTGACGAGAAGACTATGTTGACGTTAACAGTTTTGGCTGACTTACAGTCAACGATGATGCATTGGAACGTGTAGCGCACTAGCCCTTAGCTTTCACACTTACTTCCCTGTATAAGTATATTATAGTGTTTGATACAGATATGTTTGACTCTCAAATATTGCCTACCAGAAATCTTGGTGAAATGAGTTTCAATGCTCAACACTTGTGCGTTCTGAAATGGGAATGGTAAGGATATCAAGGTCAGACTTTGGCAGCAAAGGACAGGCCACCGAGCTGCTACGTAGAATCACACATAACAAAGAACACAGAAAGCTTCTCATCTTCAAAGTGGCTCCATGAAAGATGCTCCACTTTGAAATGGTTCCCGTCCTATGGAGATTAAGGACTCTGTTACTGCTAAATAAAAGCCTCCCTTGTTTTCTTTCTTGCAAATGAAAGAAATTATAATAATTTCACAATCACAGATTGAATATGACTCCACATTATTCACAATACACAAGCTGGGCCAAATGTTAAAATATTGGTTTTGATACGTGGACAAAAAAAAGTATGATTTACTTGTGTGAATAAAGGTCCTTCTGTAATTATTGTGTCATATCAACAGGAAAGTCCTCAAGGACTCAGCACTGCTTGTTTAGCAAATGGGAAGTAAATGATTGTACTATATGACCTTTCACCATTTACACAGACAATACAATGATTAGAAGTTGTACTCATGAAAGGAAACACTGGAGTGCTATACAGTTTGTGTGACATGTCCCACGGTGTATTGATGAGGTATTTAAAATGCCTAGAAACTGATGGTGACATTGAATTTGGTTTCATTGAAAGCTCAGCTTTTCATTTCAGCTGTGTCTTGTTGTTCATGGGGACACTTTCCTGTTTAAAAAGAACACATATGATGGGAAGAACTCAGTCCGCTTTGATTTAGCATGCAGGGATGGAATAAGATCTTGACTTGATCTTGAATTCTTTTTTTTAAGTGTCTCTTTTCATGGACATGTTTTGCAATGTAATTGTAAGTGGTCTGCAGCCTGACCTGCTGGTTTGTCCAAATGCTTCAATACTACCCTTGTTAGCGCATTTACGTGGATCAAAAGCTAGCATTTCTCTCTCTCCTGTGTTATGACGTAATGAGACAAAATCCTGCCCCATTTTCAGGCCAGTGTGTGCTTCAGCACCTTTTCATTTTTTTAAACTTAGACTAGATTGCCATATATTCTTTGATACTACTTTACACACTTATCTTTTTCCACAAAGGTTTAACTTCAAAGTGCAATGATTTATTTAATGGTAAAACAACTGCAGTCTTGCATATTCAATACATTAAATTTAATGTACAAACCTACTTATGTATAGATGAATAAAGCAGTTGTGTCAAGTATTAAAAAAAACTAAAACATTGTTTTCAAAACAAACCATGGATCTTGCTGGTTGATCGTGTCAAGTTCCACCTCTCAATCCAAACCCCATGCTTAATTTTTCACTGCTAGCTGTATTTCTGCCATTGGTACTTGTTACAGTAAAGCCAAGAGCTACGGCCGCTGCATCTGGATGCACTGCTGCTATTATAGCTTTTATACTGCAAGCTGAGCTCCACTACTGTAAATACTTTATAGCCGACTAAAGTAACAGGACTGCTGCACACTTTGCTGTGGCTATGGCAGCGTGCTGACACTGCTGTTATACACCGGTGGAGACTTGCTGTTTGGATGAAGCCTACTAACCTTAAAAACTGCTATTACTTCCACTGAAAAATAACTAGGCTATACATAAACATAAACCTTATATAAATGAATCATTGCTGCCATTGAAACTTCTTGTTCTACAGATCACAGAGACCTAACATTGACTTAATGTACAAAACAAGTTAAAGTCTCATCCCTAGTTAATTGCTGCACCTTAAATCCAGGTCAAAAATGATTTATAATTTTTAACACCGATCTCTGTTGCTCCATACTCGAAATAAGAAGAGCTGAAGAGGAAAAGTGTGTTGGACTGTGACACCTCGGCCTGTGTGTTCAGATGAGTTGGCATTGGAGAGCTGTGTAGATGCTTCCAGTCTGTGGGGTGAAGTAGCGCTCTTTAGCTGCGAGCCCTGGCAGCACAAGGAGGGCTGGGTGTCTCTGATCTGTACCCTCCACATTTACATGGCCTGACCCACTTCAGCGACGGCTAGCATGTGGGGGGAGGGGACAGTCTGGGGGAAGCTAAAAATATCACCCCTTCGCATTAGGCGGCTCCATTGCAGAAGGGATCCCTAGAATTTGCTCTCCTTGACTTGCATGGATGTTGTTGGCACGTAGAGGTGTTCAAACTTGCCAGAGGGTTTTCCTTAGCGTGGAAACACAGACGAGGATATTTCTGAGATGCCCACACACCACTGTTGTCCTATCTAACTTGGTTTTCCCCTTGCCCACAGCCCTTCTGGGTGGGGGATTTAGCGTGCATCTAATGTGTGACAGCAGACTTAAATAGCTGAAGTTAAGAAGAGACTTGTGACCTAAGACCTTGGGTCGAAAACTGCCTCGTATTCATGCAGACCTAACATTTTTTTAATGTATTTTTTGCTGCTGCTGTTGTGTGGAAAGGGTTAACCTTAGCCTCTGTCATTCAACCATACCATGCCAGCTGTTGGCTTTGAGATCCAATCACAATGATTTTCCACTGTTGTGACATGTGACCTGCTCGGCAACCCGAAACTGTCGCAGCGCAGCAAATGTTGGCACTTGGTTCATCTTGGCGTTGTTGCTGTAGGGGTGAAGGGCTGTGAATGTGGGAGAGAGGGGCTAACAGAGTGAGACGGCAAAGAATGACATTCTTTACTGTAGGCTGACTGCACATGTGCCCTGGCCATGTGGCAAGTCAAATATTCCTGCAATTTTAAAATAAGTAATTTAGAGACCAATTACACATTTCAAAAGCCACGTTATTGCAAGGTGCAAGATGACATGCATTTCTCCGATGACTTGTGCCTCTTTGTTGGAATGTGTGAAAGAACACTACTACAGTCAATTAATTGGTAACACAAAGTAGTTTGAACATGTGAAAGGGTTGGATGTTAGGATGGATACAACCCATCTCCAGCGCTGTGCGTCCAGTGAACGTGGGGGCACATGCGTTTGGAAGTCTGTCTGACTAAAACATGTATTGACAGCCAAGTCTTTCTCGTCCGTTCTCAGCGTGCTTTGTCTTGATTTCAAGTGATAAACGCATCTTTGCAGATGTGCCCTTGCTAGATATTTCAGCAGAACAGTGTCTGCATTCTGCAAATGAACTGTTTTGCGTAATGCTCCAAACCTTTGAATGCTTCCACACTGCCGACATGTTTGGTGCTTTTATAAAGTGTGAGTGACGGCTGGTGTGTCACAGAAAACTACATTTTTCGGTAAGAATTATTCAGCCTTTTGACAAAGTGCTTTTTTCGGCTGAAGAATTTTGATTGCTGAAAATTCGCTGCCTACCTAACATGATGAAAGGCCAGGTGGGAATTGTCTAATAATTGTCACATTGCAGAGGTGTCACTTGCCTTGTAGTCCATGGCTCTAACTTGGGCTAAAGAGAGATGAACCTCAAGTACACGCTTTCAAAAGGTATTTCTGTTAAGCCCCAAGAAAATGCCTTTTTTGTTAAAAAAAAAATCGGCATATGATGTTAATGGACACAGCATGCTGTAATGAAAATTCAGAAATGTCTAAATGGACATGTGCATATTCAAAGCCTCTACCCTTAACGTGTGTTTAGTGCAAGAGTTGCACGAGTATTTCCTCTTCAAAATGGGGATTTCTGTGAGCTCTCCCACCTCGGTAATACACCCGGCCCTGCAATTATGCTGTGTAATAAATAATAAATTCAGTCCTGTTTTCCATGGCAGATGGCTCTCAATAGAATCTCAACATGTGACAGAATAGTTTCCAAGAATCTCAGTGGAATGAGATACAAGGCAGCATTTCGTTTTGTGCAGTGAGCAATAGTAAAGTCGACATTTTTCTCTCCTGCTGCATCTGCTGCGTCCCAGTTAAACACTCTGACATAGTGAGTTTTGGATCTTAGTTTAGAGCTGCATGTTCAAGGTCCGGTTAGACAGATGAATGGTATGGGTTTATTTTAGTCAGAAATTGCAGAAAAAAGCTAAATCCTCCCCAGCTGAAGCTTTACGGTTCAGATTGCTGAGTCCAGGTGCAGTACGAATTATGGTCTGAAATGGCTTTCCACCTGAAAGAACATTTCATGTTTGGTGTTTTTACAAATTAGGTTTAGACTATGAATCTACCCTGTCTTGTTGAATCTTTCTAATATAATATATTTTTTTAAAGAATTCCATTCCTTATAATAAACAGGTGCAGTCAGAGCTCCAGCCATAGACTGTATATAGCTTTTGTGAATGTATTGTGAATGTACGTCAGTATGCTGCTGTTAGCCCCCTGTTCTTCTCTTTCCATTCGAGCGCCCCCAAGACAAATTCCTATCAACTTGGTCTTCACAGGCAAATCAGTCCTCATTGTGTCGGGCTGATTAAAGCTGAATGGAGGACAGCCTCTCATTAGAATGGACTGTCCTATGTAGTGCGGCTCCCTGATCGCCTCAGATAGTCTTAATTAGATAAGATTAAAACACAAGGCTTCTCTAAAAGGTAATCACTCACTTGGTGCCTGCTGCTACGTAACGTCAGCCCAACCAGTGGTGACTTCTCCTCATTCAGGTTTTTTGTCAACCACAGACGGTGCCACGTTGTGTTTGAAGATGGCGGTTTGCTGTGATTCAGGCGTCTGCGTTTGTAGATGAAAGGATTTGACTGTATTGCTTTACTGAACACCTGCACATGAACATCAAATACAAGATAAAACTGAAAGTAGTGGAGTCATTTTACTCCCCACACAGATGCTGGGATCATTTCAAAGTCGACTCGTACCCGGGTCCCCGCCACTTTTCGTATTCAGTGACTTAAAATTCCATTTAAAGCATGCATGTTATTTTCCCTACCGGCCTCGGCTACTAATCACAGCCCTCAATACAGTTTTCAGTCTACGAAACGATCAGTTGCCATTATAGACAGGGACCATGTATTTTATAGTGGATCGTAGAATAGTTACACGGTGCTGTTATTCAATGTAAGTAGCTCTGGGCATCATTATGCAACCATTTGGGAGCACAGGAACTAAACTATTTTAAAACACAGAAATCCTGAATGATGTTTTTGTTGGACTGGTATATTTTGACATTGTGGCCAGTGCAGTGTTTGCTTATCATATGTTAACACATATCCTTCAGGTAATCAAAACGATATTTTGTCTAGACCACAGTTGAAAGTAGTTATTTTATCACCAGTTATTATTTTTATTGACGTTATATTACTTTCATGCCTCCATTTTCTTATATACCAAATCCAGCAAAGAGAAGAAACAGGGAGATGCTGCTGGAAGCCTTTATTGAGAAACAGCAGCAAGACATTTTTCTATTGGCAGTAAATAAACACTAGAGATGGGAAAGGCCTACCTATTTAATGCAGGGAAGACCCTGAGAGCAGCTTGATTACTGAATGCTCCACTCTGCACACACTTACTCTGACCGGAAAGCAGAGACCACCTCACTCCACAACTGTTTTGTCCAGGAGACAAACATATTATCATTGTGTTACAACTCAAGAACAGCTCTTCAATATCTCTCTAAAATTAGTTGAAGGCAGTTTTGCTAATTACTTTGCTACTTGTCTCTGGGGCCAACTGTTTTTGTGGAAGGCTTTCCATGTTTTCTCTTGTGCAGCAGTACAATGTTCCCCAGGTGTCTGTGTACATTAACTAGTCAACTCTACCTGTTCCTATATGAGAAAGGAAATGGTAACAAACAAGTTGTTTAACATTCTCCTGTGAAGATTCACTAAAGACACAACACTATGCTCATAGAGTAAACCTAATAGTTAATGGCTTGAAATCAGCATGCTGTCAGTAAAATCTTGAATCCTTACATTGGAGGCCACAGAAAATGTAATGGTCTCTTTAACTTCAGTTGCTTGTGATAACATGGCTGTATTGAAGATCCTCTGCTAAGTGAAACCAGGTCCGTTTTTTGTCGAATGACTGTATTCCTCTCCTCAACTTCCCAGCTTTTAGAATCTCTGCAGTTCATTTAATGGGTTACTTACATGAACTGTAGGAAAATCCTACATCATCCAGCCTGAGAGTGTGTTACAGAACATTACACAATTTCAAAAGTTGGAGTTTCCCTGGACAATTTGCCCAAATATCAGTCATCCGTCGTCAGGGTGAATGAATGTATGTGAGGAAGAAAAAAAAACTCCTGTTCATGAAATAAGACTGGTAGTGTCACTAATGTGATTCGTGCATGTTTTGTCTTTCAGATCTCTGTGGTGATCCTCCTCAGTCACCATGAAAGATTAGGAACTCGGCTCTCCAGGGGAAGAATGGCTTGTTTTGTGATATCCCTGCCCTGCTACCTGGCGCATGACTCCTGCAGCATCTGAAGGTCCGGTCAGCTGTTTATGGGATCTACCACTGTGTTTGCACTCTTGAGGATTTAAGCTTTTACCAGGACACCTCTTTTTTCTTCCACCCCCCCCCCCCCCACTGTTGAGCCGAAGCAGCAACGCTTTGCTATAGAGTGGGGAGGCGGCGAGACAATGGCGAACAACTCCTACAGTGGGGTGAAGAACAACTCCAACATGGTGGAGGCCAACCACGATGGAGAGTTTGGCTGCTCGCTCAAAGACCTGCGGGACCTCATGGAACTGAGAGGAGCAGAGGCCATCACCAAAATCGGGGAATCTTACGAGAACACTCAAGGACTCTGCCAGCGGTTAAAAACATCGCCCGTAGATGGTAGAGTAACCGTTTCCACACCACACTCTCTCAACATGATATAATCGGATCAAACTGCAGGATGTTTTCTCAACTGTGCTAGTAGCGAGTGCTGTTGCTGGAATGCTATGCTAATGTGGCGCACACACACACACACACACACACACACACACACACACACACACACACACACACACACACACACACACACACACACACACACACACACACACACACACACACACACACACACACACACACAGTTTAGGATGCGTGTCATTGGCGGTGTCGTCCATATCGCGGATACCTTCACTTCACTTCCTTGGAAAACTCATATGCCAGACAGGTGGCCCAGCAGGCTGGCTCATACCTGGGCCAGTCCTGCTCTATTTCAATGCCTGTGGATATGTCCCTTGCGCCCTCCCTTTCTCCCGGTGTGTGTGTGTGTGTGTGTGTGTTACGTACGCGCGCGCTTCAGACACACCAGCTGTCTGCCTGGGCAACGCACCAGGCTGTAGGCAGGTCAATGTCCCACATGTGGCGGACAAAACAGGAGGCTGGGTAGTAATGACTTGAACATGTTGGGGAAGGAGTGACTTCATCTTTTGAATGTTTCCTCTGTCTTACTCTTTCACCACCAAACTCCTCGCCATAAAGATTGCATTATGCTTCAAGTTTTGGAAAAAATACTAGTTGTTAGGGTATTAGGTTCTTACAATAGAACTCTAATGGGGCAGCAGTGGTTGACAGCCCGCCCACACCCTTTTCTACGACTGTATTTCTCTGGTTCAGTTTGTCTCTCTGTAGACAGTCGGACTAATCACCAGTGTGACCTTGAATGAACTCTTATGGGAGGGGATTTTCAGTTTGATCCCAGATTAAAACGGCACTGCGTATTCACTGTAGCAGCAAACAGCCCCTTCTATTCAGTGTCTCAAAGCAAGGGAAACATTTTCCTGAGATTTATCAGACCAAAAGCATGGCAAGAGACGGCATGAAGCATCTTTCATTCAAGAATCATTACTTAACTATGTGATTTTGACCTTTTCATTTATTGATTATATGGTAAGTGTACAAGGTGCACCATGCAGTTTTGCTGCTTACAATGTCTGTTATTCAGGCCAGTAAGCCATCGTCTGAACTGTGGAGATATTGCTAAATATGAATTTGACTGTTGAGAGAGTGCTTGAGTTGTCCCGACATGCATGTTAGCTGTGTCAAGCTGGTGCGGTCTTGTCATATTTGTAGCATGAGTGACATTCTTTTCTCAGTCTATGCTGCAAAAAAAGAACGTGAACAGTCGAGAGAGACCCATAAGATATCTTTTTTTTAAGTAACTTTTGTTATAAAGCACAAATGAATCTCAGATATTGGTTGCACTGTACGTGTGTGTGGTTAGGTAGGTAAGGTAACGGGCTGGGATGTTTTTGGAATATGAAACTGAATTCTGTATTTGCCATCTTCAGGTTATCAAATATGGTTCTAAAACTAAGTCTTTTGATAAAATTGCTCGCTACCTTACATATTGGAAGCAGCTTTTAGACATTTCGGTTTTTACTTCTGCTGCAATTTGCAACTGTGCTGTACTGATAAGCTTGAGTGGTGGCTCCATACATTATGTTTTCCCTCGCAGCAGGTGCTGTTCCACTTGGTACACAGCCACTGAGTTTTGATACTTCCACTTTTCAATGAGCTTGTTCTGCACTGGTTTGGGATATTAAGCCATCATTTAAGATTACAGGAGCTTGACAATTGAAAAGGGATTTGTAATTAGTTGGTTGGCCATTTCTCCAACCGGTTAAGCCAATCCTCTGCTAATCCTTCACATTTCCAAGCTCCTTTTTTTTTCATCCAAAGAAGTTTGACTAAATTTCTCTGATGAAGCTGTGCCCTGATGTACCACTCTACTTTGACTGGTTTTCAGCACGGTCTGTCAGCCTGGATTAGGCTAAATGTAATTTATCGTGTCACTGCCACAACTGTTTTTTATTCCTACCACATAAAGGCTGGCTATCTCAAAGATCTTCCAGTTAATTTAGATTTCAATCCGCTGGGCTGTGATTCAAATTGAATTTGTTTATTAACATACCAAAACTCCTTGAGTTTGAAAATAACTATTCAGATAGTAAAATGTGCTCTCTAAATTTGGGCCAGTGAAGACTGCCAAAAGATTATTCAAACATTATATTTGTTTGTTTGACAAATGAACTGAATGGTAAAGCCTGAAAAGCATTAATCACCTATTAAACATCTCTAAACTAAAGGGAAGACATTTTTTAACCAACAATTTATTTAGTTGTCTTTGTTTTTCTCAAGGCAAACCACATTTCCATAGTTTTGAGGAATCCCCTTGTGTTTTGGAAAGAGAGAGGCCACCAACACTGCATGCTCTGTCAGTTGGCCTGGTTTTATATATGTATGACTTCACTTCCTCTTCTGTTTTGTGTGGCTCTCTATGTTTCTGTACGTAAGCACCTTGAAATAAGTACCAGTTAAGTTTCACACTTCCGTTCCATGTCTTGGATGTATTGTAGATGTGTAGTGTAGTCAGATGTTTAGTTAGGAAAGGGGGAATCCACTGTGATTTTGCACGGCAGTGGGGAAGGCCGTGGTGAAGTGGGCAGGGGCAGGGAGGTCGCCTCTGGAGTGCAGGGTCGGAGGTTCGATCCCCCGTCTACCCGCCACATGTCGAAGTGTCCTTGGAACCCCGAATTGCTCCCGAGAGTTAGCTTGCACCCTGCGTGGTAGCTGCTGCTGCTATCGGTGTATGAATGTTTGTGTGAATGTGTACAAAACAATGTAAAGCGCTTTGAGACTGTGAAAAACCAGGGAAAAGCGCTATATAAGTGTAGTCCATTTACCATTTACATAAAAAATAAATAAAAGAAAGATGATGTCACCTATGTTACCTTGGCTTGGGCTATGAATTAAGACATTTTAACAGCCTGCTTTACACATATGGGGTTTGAAAGACAGACATGGGTGTTAACAGGAGGGTCCCATGAAAAGACTTATGAGTTTTGGGAAGTGTAGGTTAATTAGTTAGCCAGAGCTGGCAGATTTGTCAATTGTACATCCCAAGTTGAGGGAAGCAGTGCTGCAATATGGGTTACTTGCTTTTCATGGTCTCGCTTCAGGACATCTGAGCACCTCCTGCATTAGATGTGACCTTTTTTTCTTCTAAATTGTGTCCCCCATCTATTTGTCAGGGCCATACTAAATCACTAGTACTGTTATAACAAATGTATGCATTGTAAATGTATATCACAGCTCGGGGTCATAGTATTGTGCTCAAGGTATACCCATATGTGTGCATTAAGGCTCCAAAACGCTTTCTCTCTGTCATACTAGTGGATAGAAGCTGCTGTAAACGCCTAGAAAAGAAGTAAAATACCTGCAGGAGAGGAGTATTTTTCCTGGTTCAGGAATGGTGGAAAATAATGCAGGTGTCGTGCATCTGTCAAAAATTTTTATTTATACAGCAAGCTTTGCTAGCGAGACTGCATTTCTCTTCTCCCAAAGGGATCCTCTGTTTGCCCTGCATCATTTGACTTATAAAGTAGGCAAGGCCACTCCTCATCAATAGTATTGACAGTGTTCCCCTATTTTTTCACTTTTTTCATTCCCTGTTGATTGCTATTATAGTGCAGTCAAATATTTGGGTTCCATCCTATTGATCCAGCAGTGGGCTGAAAGGCGAGCACAGTTTGACAGCAATTCACCAAAGCTTACAGGCTCTCTGTGTATCCGTCATGCCAGACTCCCCACCCCCCCATTCAATGGGACGGTTCAGACTGTTAAATGATAGCTTAGCTTGTTTTCATGTCTGGATTTAAAATGATGGGCTTTAGCCAGTAAGTGGGTGTAGCATATATGTCCAACCCCAACTTCTGCTTTTTGTGTCTCCTTTTTATAGAGTGAATTAAAGGTAATGGTGTTAATAAAGGAGATAACCGTAAAAACCTAATTTCAGTTATCTATATCACTTTAGGGCTGGGCGATATGGGCTAAAATCAATATCTCGATATTTTTTTACTATGTCCCGATACACGATATATATCTCGATATATTTCAAATCTCCTCTAGAGCACATCCTAAATGCTCAATTACATTTTTTTTTGTTGCATAACATCACACCAGTAATATGATTTAAATAGTCCCTGCAAAATGTGTCCGCACTAACAATGCATTAGGCTACATGAAACAACATCTTGTTTATATTCTTTAGTGCTTTCTATTGGAACAATTTGAAACTTGCACATGCCAAAGAGTTCGCACATTGTATTGATTATTCCACATCCTTCCACTCCCATACAATGGATCCAGCATTATTTTATTTGGAAACAGTTTTTTCCACCTTCTGTTAATCTGTAAACTAAGAACACTAATTATGACTCATTACAACCACTTACTAATTGTTTATCACCACTAACCCCCTGAAGATAGCAGCCACACTTTAAATGCAGAACAGGTTTTGCTCCATAATAGTAGTCAAAAGGCTCTGACATTTATAATGGTTACTGTCGCTTTAAGAGCAGTTGCTCCCAGTCTAGTGTATAAGTTAAGGCTGTGGTCGGAACGCCATACTAGCGTCCTACATCCTACATACTCACCATCTATATACTGCATACTCTCTACTCAAAGATCGATTGTGTATGTGAGATGCATCGAAACGTTTTCAGTTGAAGTATACTGAAGCAATGAAGAATTTCTTCTTCTTCTTATAAGATTCAGGCAGTTAAGACGCTGTTTAGCGTAGGCCTATAACCGCCCTCTACAGGTTAGATATTGAACTAGATTTTTACAGTCCTGTGTTCATCATCTGTGTTTTAGACCTCATATTTTATAATTATGTTTTGAGGCGGAGGATCCCTCCGACGCTCTCTGTCCGGCTCAGCACTCAGCTGTCTGTCAGCTGGACGAGCTGCGGTGTGTGGAACAGCGATCTGTTCTGATCTCTCTCCACTATCAGACTCACATCACTCATTTCACTTAGTAACTCTAATGTTAGGTATTTATCTTCATCTCTTATCTATTTTAAGAGTTTTATGAATGACTGCACGTACAGTTGTCAGATCGCGGACCCCAAACAATGTCGTTGCCTAGCAACTTGCTCGAAAATATTTCATTTTCCTGGGCGGGTAGAATTGACCCAGTGCATTGTGGGGCGGTTGAGTAGGAAAAGTATAGAGACAGTGCATAACGTGTCATAATCTGAGGCCACACCCATCGTGGGGAAAACAATACACAGCGCTCCATCCACTTTATATTGAATGACACCCGTATTCGGCAAACAAACTTAATAAAAACGTAATACGACATGCCTTTCACAAATACACGTTACTTTCTTTAAAGCCACGACTCTTGTCTGTCTATACGAGCTGTTTTGGTGAAAAAGTATCGGGTAATTTTCAATATCGAGACAAAACTCTTAACTAATGTATGCTGAATGATAGGCTAATGTTAGCCTTCTGCTGTAGGCTAACCCTCACGGACGGGAAAAAACACCTCAATATTGAAAATTACTCAATAATTTTTCACAAAAACAGCTCGTATGGACAGACAAGAGTCGTGGCTTTAAAGAAAGTAACGGTTTTTTGTTAAATGGATGTTCGATTACGTTTTAATTAAGTTTGTTTGCAGAAGACAGGTCTCCTTCAATACAAAGTGAATGGAACGGTTTTCAACGGTTTCCCCTACGATGGGTCCGACCCGGTCCGACCGGACAGAAACACCTCAATATTGAAAACAACTCAATTATTTTTCACAAAAACAGCTCATATAGACAAACAAGAGTCGTGGCTTTCAAGAAAGTAACGTTTGTTTGCAGAAGACAGGTCTCCTTCAATACAAAGTGGATGGAGCGCTGTTCAATGTTTTCCCCCACGATGGGCGTGGCCTATTTCATGCACTGTCTCTATACAATCGATTCATTCCCAAAATCTTCCCGGAAGTTAGTACTCATCCGGGAATTTCTTGCATACCCAAACTCGCATACCCAACCGTCACATACTCAAATTGAAGTCAAAATGAGTATGAGTAGGACGTTAGTATGGCGTTCCGAACACAGCCTAAGTTTCGTTTTCTGCCTGTTAGTCCGAGAGAGAGATTCATGCGAGCGCCCAACAGCAGGTGGCTCCCTCTGTTACCTGCCTTAATGTTTAATTAGCCCTCCTGCATTTTCATAAAACACTGTTTTATTTTATAAAAAATACTCGCAAATGTAGCCTACTTTACATAGACTTTTAGTTAATACACGGTGTGCACCTCCCTTGGTGCTGACATGGACCTATTATAAGAGGCTGGCCGTAATAAATGTGATGCCATGGTTGTGTGACGTTGGACCAAAAACTCTCCGTGAAGTCGGATTAATCCACCCCACGGCGCTTGTTCACCTTCCGCTCATAAGGACCAGGCTCTCTACAGCGGCCACTTATGCTGTCAAGCGCCCGCCTCCCCCATTCTTTCGCAAGTGTAGCCACTAGTCTTCCTCTAATAAGGACCAGGGCAGGCTGTGCTGTGTACAGCGGCCGCTAATGCTGTCATCTGCGCCCGCCTCCCCCGGCCGTGTAGCCTTCTTCTCATAAAGCATGGACCTACAAAAAAGGTCCATGCTATGAACGAAGGCCACCATCGCCGTCTTTCGCGCCCCCCTCCACCCGCTCGTTCGGCTGTCATAAGAGCCCTCGTCATTTTTTCTCCCCCTCTTGTTGTTTTCCATGTTGTTTTCACATAGAGCTGTTAAGCGGAAGTGGTTTACTTCCGGGACATGGGACCTCTCGGCTTGAAAAATTACAACGGTAGTCAATGGAAAGAAATGTATTATTTTCTGGTCCCAGTCATGAAATGCCTTCGATTACACATGTTTCGTATGGATTCAGATGGTATTTTTTCGTGCAAAGAATGGAACAATTTAGCGAGTAGAAGCTGGATACGGTCAGGTTTTGTGCAGAGCGCTTTTGTGGACTACAGCTTTTCGCTGCTCTGGACACTTATGATATACGTCACCACCACTCGCACCTGCTTAGCTCAGAAACATGGCTGTGTTTTTAATGCACTTTACCGCCTTCTTTCAATGACAAGACAAAAGTCTTCAGTGTGGCGAAAACCACTACACAAGTGGAGAGTTTCAATTTCTCGAGTGGGGAGATTGTTGGCGTTGTCCACGCCAGCCATTAGCATTAGCACTGTCAGTCGAGAAGTGGAGGGAATGTGTTGAGGTGACGTCACAGAGTCGACAAGACTTGTAGTTGTTCTTGTAACATTTTTTCAAAAGCCGTTAGACGAATAATCATACAACATACCGTCAAACTCTTCACATGAAAAATTATCATTTAGACCCATACAAAACATGTAATCCAAGGCATTTAATGACTGGGACCAGAAAATAGTAGATTACTTTCCATAGACTCCCATTAATTTTTTTTCAGCCGAGAGGTCCCATGCCCCGTAATTCTGCCACTTCCGCTTAACAGCTCTATAGAGACGGTGCATGAAATAGGCCACGCCCATCGTGGGGGAAACATTGAACAGCGCTCCATCCACTTTGTATTGAAGGAGACCTGTCTTCTGCAAACAAACTTAATTAAAATTTAATCAAACACAGTGTTTCCCACAGAATTTTTTGAAAGTGTGGGGGGGGGGACCCCGACCCCCCTAGGGGGGTCCGGGGGTATGCTCCCCCGGAAGAAAATTTTGTACCTTTTAAATGTTAAATGCATCAATCTGGTGTACTTTAAGGAACACTATTCCTATATAAATGGTGATTAAGATGGAGTTTAACACACTTATCAATGGTTAATGAATAAATAATTTTCTATGATACACATTTGAGCCATCAAAAAAATGAAGCAAAGGTGGTGGTTACCTGTGGTTCAAAAGAGTGAACACAAGCGCCCTTTTGTTTTATTAGATTGTTGAATTACTAGTACTCAAATAACTGTGACTACAATCACGAAGGATAGCTCACAATATTCTTTCCAGCAGAGGGTGCTCTGCTGGAAAGGCAGCAGGCGCGCATATTACCCACTCCCGACTCGGGGAGGTAGTGACGAAAAATAACAATACAGGACCCTTTCGAGGACCTGTAATTGGAATGAGTACACTTTAAATCCTTTAACGAGGATCCATTTGAGGGCAAGTCTGGTGCCAGCAGCCGCGGTAATTCCAGCTCCAATAGCGTATCTTAAAGTTGCTGCAGTTAAAAAGCTCGTAGTTGGATCTCGGGATCGAGCTGACGGTCCGCCGCGAGGCGAGCTACCGTCTGTCCCAGCCCCTGCCTCTCGGCGCCCCCTCGATGTTCTTAACTGAGTGTCCCGCGGGGTCCGAAGCGTTTACTTTGAAAAAATTAAGAGTGTTCAAAGGCAATACTGTCACAGCGCGTGTTGACACCGCAGGGGGAGGGGCTGATTGACTCGGGGAGATTGAAGCCTCGATCCCTCAAGCGGCGCTTTGATAATACGTCCATGATTGAAGGAAATATTGTTTCTTGAGATCACAGCGCGAATCACACGTTAAAGATTTTTATGCGGAAATGCTATTGTTTCCAAGTGAAACTCGCGCATTGCAAATGAAATGTATACATGTATATTTTTTAAATAGTAAAATATACATATATCAAAAAAAAAAAAAAAATTAAAGTGTGGCGGGGCAAAATGAAAGTGTGGCGGCCCGCCACGGAATGATACATTAGTGGGAAACACTGCAAACATCCATTTAAGAAAAAAACGTTACTTTCTTGAAAGCCACGACTCTTGTCTGTCTATATGAGCTGTTTTTGTGAAAAATAATTGAGTAGTTTTCAATATTGAGGTGTTTCTGTCCGGTCGGACCGGGTCGGACCCATCGTGGGGGAAACCGTTGAAAACCGTTCCATTCACTTTGTATTGAAGGTAGGGCTGCAACAACGAATCGATAAAATCGATTACTAAAAGCGTTTGCAACGAATTTGGTCATCGATTCGTTGAGTCGCGCGATTAATAAGTCACTTGCAGGCGCGGCACTGTTTACATCCAGCAGCCGACAGGTTCATGCACGCCCACAGCGAGCCTTCCGCACGTGAAGGCTCGCTTCACGTGCGGGAAAGCTATAGTGTGAGCGTCTACAGCTTGTATTTTGGTCATATCTAACACTGGACTGCAGGCCTATAGAAAAGTGTTGTACCTTTGCTTTCTTTGGGTTTAAAAAAACTCCTTCAACTCAGTATCCGTCTAGTCCAAAAAAACTCTGTCAGCTGCTGCAGCTGCAGACGGTGTGCAGACGTGCTCGGAGAGTCGGCATCGGCGCATCAACAGTCATTCTAAGCAGTGGCAGTAATCACACAACCGAACGGTGTAGAAAGTCCCGTCAGTTAAAAATAGTGATCCAGGTTTTAAATCCATGTTAAAATTGGAAGGATATAGAGCTAGTTAGCTTAAAAAAAGTAGCAAACATGTCAACTGTGATGTGTTCAGGTGTATCTCCTGTCATCTGAGAGAAATTAAGATGATTTAATTTTTTTAACCGTTAGTATTTACCGGTTATAAATATTATCGGTTGACTGGTTTACCATGGACATCCCTTATACTGTATAAATGTATATCATACATTGTATGTTTTTTTTGTGTTATCCCAGTTAAGTTTATTTTTAATTAATCAAAAAAATAATCGACCGATTAATCGATTATTGAAATAATCGTTAGTTGCAGCCCTAATTGAAGGAGACCTGTCTTCTGCAAACAAACTTAATTAAAAAGTAATCGAACATCCATTTAACAAAAAAACGTTACTTTCTTTAAAGCCACGACTCTTGTCTTTCCATACGTGCTGTTTTTGTGAAAAATTATTGAGTAATTTTCAATATTGAGGTGTTTTTTCGTGTCCGTGAGGGTTAGCCTATGGTTAGCCTACAGCAGAAGGCTAACATTAGCCTAGCATTCAGCATACATTAGTTAAGAGTTTTATCTCGATATTGAAAATTACTCAATACTTTTTCACCAAAACAGCTCCTATAGACAGACAAGAGTCGTGGCTTTAAAGAAAGTAACGTGTATTTGTGAAAGGCATGTCGTATTACGTTTTTATCAAGTTTGTTTGCCGAATACGGGTGTCATTCAATATAAAGTGGATGGAGCGCTGTGTATTGTTTTCCCCCACGATGGGCGTGGCCTCCGATTATGACGCGTTCCGCACTGTCTTTATGGCGATAAAAGTAAACACACAGGGTACACTGCAGACTACGTCACAGATGCGCGCCCAGGAGACTCTGGTTGGGAGGGGGGAGTGAGCGAGTTGCCAATGCATGTGAGTCTGTGAGGCAGAGAGCCACAGGAAAGAGCGAGAGAAGCGAACACCAGCGAGTTTGCCGGTGGCGGCGGCTAGAAAAAACACATTACGTGCCAATTTGTATTCGATGGTCGCGATAGGGTCATTTTATACATCCCCTGGAGAACATCTCGCGATACATCACATATATTCGATATATCGCCCAGCCCTATATCACTTTGCGAAATTGATGATTGATCAGAGCCTCTTCTACATTGTATTTGTGTGGACCCTTTGCTTTATGCAGTCTGTAGTCTAGCTTGTTTCTCTCGTATGGCCTACCAGGTTAAGTAATATATCTTTCCGTGGTCTTCCCGGAATTCCTTAGTAGAGATTTGCCATTTCTCCACAAAAGTCTATTTTCAAATTGCATTTCCTGTCGAATCGTAGGAAATTTCCCTTTAACGTTATTTTTGGAAGTGACCGGATATATTTAAGTAAAGCTGTTGCAGCACTGTTGCTCCATTAGTGGAGCAGAGCCCTGCTTAGTGCTTATTAGCACAATCTGCTTATCTGCAACAATGCCCCAAAATGCCCTGATCACTTAAAATGGCAAAGAAGCATGAGGGAGTACTGGTAATTGCTGAAATGATTTAGCTAGTGTAAGGTTCAGAAATTATTTTATGGAAACCAAAAAGTTATATCAAATAGCAGGCAAAGTGAGATATGAAATCCTTTGAAATGACCTGTCTTTATTTCCCTCTGTTCCAGTTGCTTCCCAGTGAGAACTTTTTTTTGTATAAACCCTAATAATCAGGTCTATATGTGATGAAAATATGACTATTAACTTGAGCAGAGGTGAAGGCAATATATTTGAATGGTTAGATTTTAACTGTTGAAATCTATTGTGCATACCAAAAATTATTCTGTATTCTGCATTTCTTATCAAATACATTGTTTGTATTTTTTCTAGTGTTACAAATTTTACAGAGGACGTTCATCCAAATATACTGACAATACACATGTTTCATAAGAAGGTTCTTTAGGGAACTGAAAAGGTGATGGAGCATTAAATTACAAAGCTCTATTGCTTGTATAGTCCCATTGTGCTGGACAGCTTCTTGGCACATTTCTGCCCGCACACAGTTATGGGAAGTCAGTAAAAGAAAACATTGTCACTCTTAAGTGTTGTAATGTAATTGTTGCTGGCCAAGGAATGAAGGTCTACCTTGGACCCCCTCACTGTTTTGCTGAAATGACAGTTCTCTGAGGGGTCAGCCAGGGACAAGCGTCCAAATGAAATGGTTAATGATTAGCTGCTTGACTCTGGGCGCTAAAATGATGTACGGGGCCAAGGCCAACCTATTTTCTGTTTGTGTATCCGACGAAGGGACGACATGTTGATCGTCCTCTTTCACTTGTATTCATTGCTCCAACTCAAAAGGGATAAGGTGGGTGTAAAAGAGAAAACAGGTGGGTGTGAATGGGGGTATTAGCTGTCAGCATGTTTTCATTAGAGTTGTAGTGAATCAAGGCGGATGGTGAGAGACAGACAGCCAGGCAGCAGCAACAGACCGCTATGCAGGATAAAGCCCATAGCCTTCTAATGTGATGAGTCATCGTCATTCTTCTCACCTTGCTTTTAGAAAAGCATGCGTTGGTGTTAGGTTGTAATGTCAATTAACATTGTACCTCGTGATACAGGGATATTTTTTCCTGTTAATGAAGTAGAACAAATCTTGTTTGAAGTGTGCAGCGAGCAGATATGTGAAAGATGAAACGGAGAGGATGTGTTTTAAAATACACTGGATGTAAATGGTTCACAATTTGCACCAACAGTGGCTTTACATTTTAGGAATGTGTTGAAGCAATTCATTCACATGTAGTCCCACTGTCATTGATGAGCATTAGTATACTGTACTGTTAGTGATTACACATTGTAGTGAGAATCTACGGAGCCCCTAAAGGGACATGGAGGAAAAAAAAAATGTTGGTCTCGACTTTGCCTTCAAACCTCACTCACCGTCACCAATGGTCCATGCATCAAAGGCATATCAATTAATTTATGGGAAACCACACAACAGTGTCATGGAGGAGTACTTGGAGCATTCTTTTCTCACACTAACACCAAACTACAACCTATTAGGCCTAAATCTAACGTTTATTATGTACATTGGAGAGAAAAGTGACAATGCTTCACTTCATTTTGGTCAGAGAGCAGAGGTCTAATTGTCAACACAAACAAACAAACAACCAAAATATGTAGACGGTATACATTTGACTACTGTATATCAAAACGTGAACGTTTCCAAGACACAATGCCGCCTACACTTGAGGAGAACTCTGTTTGGCTGTATTGACTATTATGAGTCGCAAAGAGTAATTTGCACCGGATTAGACTATGTCCGCGTTCTCCAGTGACTCCATTTGATCGGATCTTGAAGCACTCACAATAGTGCAGGCAAAATATGAAATTCAACCGGATTATGCAAACTTTCTATTTTTCCTCACTTGGAGAGAGAAAAAGCGCTGTTCCCGTGCGCTCTGGCAGCACTACACCTGTGCCCGGCGTGAGCCTCAAACTGCGTCTTAATAGAAAAGATAACTGCAGGTCATATGACAAAACTAGCGATCGGACTAGGTTAGTAAAGCCTTTCAGCCTTTCCCAGGAAGGGATCGTGTGTGAATAAAACGAGCCTGGACTGGCGTATTTTTAATATAGTAGAACTTCCTTTGCTGTGCGCTGGGGAGAAACAGACACGCTGGTAACTGTTCTGCTCCACATCTGCACATTGGACAGCGCCACACGATCCTGACAGTTTTGCTGCTATTTAGTTAAAATTTGTAATTTTTTTTTTTGGGTGCAATAGATGAATAACATGTGCCGTCGGGTGAAGCCTCTTATCTCTCTCGACCGTGTGCGAGGCAAAACAAATCAGGCGCTGTTTTTCCCCAGGCGCACAGCAGAGGAATTTCTGCTATAATTAGAATTCACCAGTGCAGACTCTCCTCAAACTATTAGTTTAATTTAGTTTTTCTAATCAGCGATCGATTGTTTCATTTGTACACAGAGACAAACATGTAGGCATGTAGCGGTGTGGCACATTTACGCACGAAAGCTTCCCTCAGAACGGAAGAGAAAAAAAAATTAGCTTTTTTATTTAATTATTATTATTGTGGTCCAGACTGTGTTTTATTCACACACGATCCCTTCCTGGGAAAGGCTGAAAGTATGAATGAGGCTTTACTAACTTAGTCCAATCGCTAGTTTTGTCATATGACCTGCAGTTATCTTTTCTATTAAGACACAGTTTGAGGCTCACGCCGGGCACAGCTGGTGTAGTGCCAGAGCGCACAGGAACAGCGCTTTTTCTCTCTCCAAGTGAGGAAAAATAGAAAGTTTGCATAATCCGGTTGAATTTCCTATGGCCTGTGTGTGTGTGTGTGTGTGTGTGTGTGTGTGTGTGTGTGTGTGTGTGTGTGTGTGTGTGTGTGTGTGTGTGTGTGTGTGTGTGGGGGGGGGGGGGGGGGGGGGGGGGGGGGGGGGGGGGGGGGGGGGGGGGGGGGGGGGGGGGGGTGTGTGTTGACAATTAGACCTCCGCTCTCTGTCCATGGTGCACCAAAATGAAGTGAAGCATTGTCACTTTTCTCTCCAATGTGCATAATAAATGTTAGATTTAGGCCTAATAGGTTGTAGTTTGGTGTTAGTGTGAGAAAAGAATGCTCCAAGTACTCCTCCATGACACTGTTGTGTGGTTTCCCATAAATTAATTGATATGCCTGTGATGCATGGTGACGGTGAGTGAGGTTTGAAGGAAAAGTCGAGATCTCGACTTTGAACTAATTTTTTTTCCTCCATGTTGTGTTTTTTTTTTTTTTTTTTTTTTCTCAACCAAACATTTATTTTTATTTTTTTCTCAATCAAACATTTTTTTTTCTCCATGGCCCTTTAGGGGCTCCGTAGGACAAAGCAGTTTGGGACAACTTCTTTAGAGCAAAGTGATTAATCTTTTAGTAAATGTCAGAAAATGTATCAACCATTTATTGATGATAAATGTATTCACTTTGGGACAGATTGTTCAAATATTTTCTGACATTTTACATGCTGATTGATTAAACTAACTCAATTTAAGTGATTACTTGATAATACAACTATCTGTAGTCACAGGTTTTCCCACTTTAACTGGGTTTTACAATTGATCCATCTTAAAATAATGATTTATTATTGTTACTGCTCTCAACTTGCACCTTGTAGCCAAATGAGGTAGTACGTAGAAAGGTAATTACCTCAGGAGATAATTGCGCTGAATCTGCAGATACTTTTCTTGATTTGATTTGATGATCATAAAGATTTAGCAAATCCTGAAACTGCCCAAGGAAATGTATTAACATAGCCTGTTCTATCTGATCTTAATATATATTTAGTTCACAATCATATGTGATAAAGAAAAACAGCTGATCTTTAACATAAGAGAAGCTAGAAACATAAAAAAAAAAAGATTAATCGATATTAATCAAAATAGTTCATTTGTTAATTGATTTATCAACCTATGTTTGCAGCTCTACTTTCTCCACCTTTTTTGTCAACATCTCTTTGCATATGAGAAGGAGAGTCGTCTCATTTTCATAAGAACAACTTACCTTACCATTTTTGCTTTTGTCCGTGCACAGACTCATTATTCAAATGTGGTGTCATAATTTGCATTGTACCTCTACTCTAGTGTGTGTGTGTGTGTGTGTGTGTGTGTGTGTGTGTGTGTGTGTGTGTGTGTGTGTGTGTGTCCTTCTCTGTCTGTCCATACCTTGACCTCACCAATCCCTTTCCCTATTCAGAGGCTGCTATTCTGAGTGCAGCTTCTCTCCACTCATTATTAGTCTCTGTCCCTTGCACTCTTACCCAACCCCTATTTGTATCTCACTCTTCCCTGGCCCCCAATTCTGCTTCCCCTCCGGTCTCACAACACACACATTCTACACCACCACACACACACAGAGTCGGTCAGCATGAATAGAACTGAAAAAACTGTCTCGCATCATCAAATGTGCAAAGGCCCTTTTGAATATGTGTCTGTGCCTTGAATGTGCAGGCATTTGAATGGGCGGTGACAGACGCTCTCTGTGCACATGGATGAATGGGTCTCGGGCCAGCCAGACGTGTGAGAGGGATGACTATAACAAGAGAGTAGTATACATAGGGCACATGTGTGTTTAAAGCTGATACAACCCTCTCTAGTCAGTCCAGCATTGTATGTAGAAAAGGCAGTGTATGGGATTACATTTGACCTTTGCACTCACACTGACTCTCTTGCATGCCTGAAAAAGGTGAACGTGTTTGACATGCCAACAGAATGTGTCATTGTTGTGCAGTATATTTTCCTCTACAGATTCCAGGCAACAAACAAAAAAAAAAGTACACCTCACTGGCTTTTACTTTCTGGAGACAAGCGCTCCCCCTGTGAGCTTACTGTCCACAGTAATGCATCCACACAAATTTACACTTTGTTTTTTGATGCGATTTATTTAATACATTTTGTAGTATTAAGACATTTGAAAACCTAACTAAAAATCTACTGAAATTACTTTTCTGCTCTTGTCTTTCCCTCGCCCAGGTCTAAGCGGACAGCCCGCGGACATCGAGAAGAGGAAAACAGCGTTTGGGGAGAATTTAATACCGCCCAAAAAGCCCAAAACTTTCTTACAGTTAGTGTGGGAGGCGCTACAGGACGTCACACTGATCATCCTAGAAGTGGCAGCTATAGTTTCACTAGGCCTTTCTTTTTATAGACCTCCAGATGCCGAAAGAGAACGTAAGCAACAACACTTGTTTACAATCCTATCACTTTATTGTGTTTAACTGACCCATGATGCTACGCTAATGGTTATCAGCCTTTTAAAAAGGTGCACTTTGCCGTTTCAAGGAAGGGGGATTTGTTTACATTTGCAGAGCCTGCTGTAGTTTCGAAAACATATTTCTCTTCATGTAATTCTTAGTATTGAATAATTCAACCATAAATCAAAACAGAATTATTTTGAGGCACTGGAATATTATGTTATGGATATCATGTCAGTAGCTTATTCCTGCCTCATTTATTTCGTGAATGTATTAAAATGACATTAAATGCCATCTTCTTAGTGTTTTAAACTGCTTCTATTTGTCTGTTGAGTTTGTGCATTTGATAGGATGATGTCATATGCCTTGGGGGGATTTGTGTCAAAGACTTTTGCCCTGTCCCTTCTTTAGACTGTGGAAAGGCTGCTGGCGGTGTGGAGGATGAAACCGAGTCGGAGGCGGGCTGGATCGAGGGCGCCGCCATTCTTCTGTCCGTTGTGTGTGTGGTGCTGGTGACGGCGTTTAACGACTGGAGTAAAGAGAAGCAGTTCAGGGGCCTCCAGAACCGCATCGAGCAGGAGCAGAGATTTACCGTCGTCCGCGGGGGACAAGTTATCCAAATCCCCGTGGCTGAGATAGTGGTTGGCGACATTGCACAAATAAAATATGGTAAGAACAGATTGTCATTTGAATCATTTACTTATAAATGTGTCAGTTAAGAATGCTTAGGGATGAATCTAATGTAATATAAGATGTGTTCTAAAATAATTGCACAATTTTTTTATATAATTTTTAACTTTTTAATAATGGATCGGATTCTTATAGCACTTTTAATCATACTCAAAGCGCTTTACAGGGTTCCAGGTTCCATTCATTCACACACAGTCATACCGGTGGTGGTAAACTACCGTAGTATCCACAGCTGCCCTGGGGCAGACTGACGGAAGCGCAACTGCCATTCCGGGCGGGGATCGAACCTCTAACCCTTCGATCATTGGCCGACCCGCTCTACCATTTGAGCCACAGTCGCCCCAAATGATACACTATTGTTCATCTTAATTTAAAGACCTGCCTTGTCTGTGTGCATTTCAGGTGACCTTTTGCCTGCTGACGGAGTCCTCATCCAAGGAAACGACCTGAAGATCGATGAGAGCTCCCTCACTGGGGAATCGGACCATGTCAAGAAAACGCATGAAAAAGATCCAATGCTGTTGTCAGGTAACATGAATTTCTCTGTTTTTGCTAGACCTCTTAACTTTTTTGTTAAGATTATCTTATAAACATCTTCAAAACTGACATAGCTGAGTTTAATAATAAGATGCATGTTCAGTCGTTATAGAAAAATAAACAAAAGGTAACCCTCGCAGAATGTCATTGTGTCAAAAAGCTATATTTTTTAATAGACTTTGAAGATATAATTTGGACACAGTTCAATGGGGAAACTGACCCTAATCTTTCTTCCCTTGATTTTTAAATTGGTATTTGATCTGCTCTTTGAAAGAGCTTTTTGAAACTCCACACTATCAATAAAAGCATCCGAAATGCTCAAAAATATTAAAGCATAATAGTG
This sequence comes from Hyperoplus lanceolatus, assembly GCA_026929865.2. NCBI lineage: Eukaryota > Metazoa > Chordata > Actinopteri > Uranoscopiformes > Ammodytidae > Hyperoplus > Hyperoplus lanceolatus. The sequence continues at coordinate 14,825,019 of CM049416.1, read as the reverse complement.
AAAGTGAATGTGGTGTCCCCCATTCTGCCGCTCAGTGTAATCAAGTATGAGCCATCCACTCTCCACAGATGTGAAGCTGTAATAGGTCTCTGTGTTGCTACGTGGAGACGCCGCTCCGTGTGTGTGTGCATTGCTCAATCAATGCTTTTTGATTTCCCTTAGCACAGGCAGGTAATCTCTCCCCATTTTATCTTCTGTTATTTGCTTGTTCTGTACAAATGGACAAGGTTTCCCCATGTCCTGAGAATAATCTAGACCCAGAGATATTAAACTTTGGAGAAACCCTGTTGTGTCCTCTCTCAGTATTCCCTTAATTCACCCGGACTGACAATTGGCTTTTGATTAAAGGCCGTTGATTAAAGGTTTGGCGGGTAATTGCATCAGGGACTGTGTTTCCTTCTCTATTTACTTGCTAATGCATAATTCCTTTTGTATTTATTGAGAAACCTGCATTTAATTTGTCCTTCTTGTGCGTAACTGTGTCGAAAGCCTGGCATAACCACCTTCTCAGTAAGCAAAGGAATCTAGCTCAACATTAAGTCTGGAGCAAAATATAAAACTCCAAGCAAGAAGCATGTAGATATGTATATTTAGTCAGGTTTAAAGCTACTGCACCAAGTATAAACGGAAAGGTGGTGCAAGTCATTTTGGAAACAAAGTGAAGCATGGTACAAATAATTCAGTCTTATCCAGTACGTAGCCACTCCCCTCTCTTCCATTATTGACTCAAGTTCTCTTTTCCTCCTCTGTCCAAAGGCACCCATGTAATGGAAGGCTCAGGGAAAATGGTGGTCACCGCTGTGGGTGTCAACTCTCAAACTGGAATCATCATGACTCTGCTCGGCTCGGCCGAAGAAGATGAGGAGGAAGCGGAGGAAAAGAAAAAGGAAAAGGAGGAGAAGAAGAAACAGAGGAAAAGTTAGTAACCTGGCTGTTTATTTCCCTTACTATTTCTTGGGTTGAACATTCTAGTAAGACATTCTTTTTTTATGTTGAAAGCAAAAAGGGTTAAGACTGTGCAGGAAAAAAATTGCTGCGTTGGCAGGAGTGTTGCATTCACAATAAGAACAAAGGTTACGCTAGTTAGGCAGGCCTCTTCAGCAGGATATGCAAGGTGAGGCTCTGCAGTTAATTTAAAATAATGTTTTTTAAATGTCATGGCAGTGGTTTATTGTTTTGAAAGAACTTAGTTAATCGAAGGGAATTGACATAGTTATATACCCGATAATATACGTACCGTAATATTTTACAATCCTGTTTAATGGTAAAGTTACTGTATTTTGTCTACCACTAACTACTACTGACTCCAAAGTGTATTTCTCCACAGACAAGAAGCAGGAGGGAGCCGCGGAAAATCGGAAGAAAGGTAAGTTGCTTACACTTGCACATACACAAACGCACACACACACACACAACCATATATAATTGCCTCATGGCTTAGGGCTTTATGTATTAGCTTTATCAGTATCTCCCTCCCCATTTCACAGCACTGGATGTAGGTTAAAGCCTTGTTAATAATTGCCTAAAGGGGTTTAATGCAAGTATTGAGGAGTTGCATGTTTTCACATGACCCTGATGCAGTGTAAACTGCTCTTGCCTATCCGTTGTGCTATCTGCCCCTGCCTTCTGTCTCCATCTCCTCTTCTCTGTCGTCCTTCCTTGGCATGTTGCGCTTTGAGCAGCAGGTGCTACCAAATCCAGTTAGAGCGATTAGTGCTGGGGAGATTAAAGCCATGTTACAATTCTGGGGCCAGAACATCTGCTTTCCCGCCCATCTCTCTGCTCTACTCTCCCTCTGGGCCACACAATTTGATTGTTATTGATGTCCCTATCGGAGCTATTCAGTCAAACTGTTAAGGCTCGCAGTGGTGCAATTTTCAGACTGACAGCGACGGTAATGCTGTTTGGTGGTAACTCGGCCAGCTAGCCAGACTTTACTTTTTGTCCTGCTGGGACAATATGATGAGTAGTTGCTTGGGTCTGTGACCACAAACCCTGGCACTAGTCCCTGGTTCACAGATTCCCTCTGCCTGCCAGGAATCAACAGTAATCCTTTAGACTGAGATTATTACACAGGCCATGTAAGTGCAGAACAAGCCACAGTCCACAGCAGCTGCAGGAGCCCCTCCTTCTTGCTGCATGCATGCATGCATTCACAAACAAAACAAAGCCACTGCCCAAATGCTGCATGCTAGTAATATCAGCTAAGTGAGAGAGGAGAAAGAGGTTTTCAGTTGTCCTGTAGAAGGAGTAGCCTCATTTCCCAGCAGAGCTAATGATTTTATCATGGTGGTGAGCAACATGACAGAGACCGGCCCCTGTTGGCCCTGCTTGCTGCCTCTCTCTCGGTCTCTCCCTCCCTCCCGCCTTTGCCATTAGAAGCATTGCGTCTCCAAGGTTACCAGGTTAGATGTGGGTTTGGGATTCCTGAGGGATGTTGAGGAAGAGATGAAAGAGACTTCTGGGGCAACAACTGCTGTGGTTGCTGTCGAAGGAGGAGGCCATTCCTCAGACAGATCCCACTGCTACTAGGAAGTTAACCTGTTCATTCAACCTTTTTAGATGGGAGGCTGTTTATTACACTTCTGACTCTTCCAGCTAATTACTGTGCCGTCATATCACTGCTGAATTTAAAAAAAAAAATGTATTAACCTTTATTTTTCCAGGAATATTCTCATTGATATTCAAAAAGAAAGAGAGATTTTCTTCTAGAAAAAAGCCCAGGTACTTGTAAGATTGTACATAAGTACATTGACGTTTTACATCCCATGGATGGAAGCAAGAAAAGCATTACCATGATTTTGAGTGATGTAACATCTCGTCCCCACTTGAAAGTCACTTTTCATTTGATCTGTTATCTTGAAATGTAGTTCTCGGTTATGTATTTGAAGTTTTTCCATTATACCTTAGTTTCATCATGCTGTTTGAAGCTTCTGTGACTTGAACCCCACTAAACCACATAGTCTAAAAGTTAAAACAAAAACCAAAATTGAGATTAACTAACTAAAATACAGTTTTGTATGTCATAGGTTCAAATATAGTTGATTCATTCACAGATGTAACAGGAAGGTTTTGTTTCAGCTCTTGCAAATGTATGCAAATAGGCAAATCATTTGGCAACTGAGTAAAGAATGCATCTCCTGTGTCATTTGGGTTTTGCTGATTTGTTACAACTGCTAGACTGGTTGGAGCAGAAATCCTTTTCATTTCAGACAGGTGCTTCATCCATGACACATGGAAGGCTATTAAAACATACAGACCTTAAAGACAATGTTGCTTTTATGTAAAAATCTAATTCTGTACATTACATTTGTGTGCACTGCTTATCATCACTTATTTGCAATGGCCATTACTTAAGTGTATCTGTCAGGCCATTTCATGTACCATATTTCCCCTTTTTTTTCTTTGCTGTAGCTAAAGCACAGGATGGTGCCGCCATGGAAATGCAGCCTCTGAACAGTGACGAGGTAGAGGCGGAGGAGAAGAAGAAAGCAAATACTTCAAAGAAAGAGAAGTCCGTTCTCCAGGGCAAACTGACCAAACTAGCTGTACAGATTGGAAAAGCCGGTGAGTACGGACACACATAAAAACGCATGATTCCGGCAGAGCTGAATACTTAAGAAGTTGTTAAACATACAAATTGTATGTGCTTGGGCTCTTCCAACAGAATTTCTTCCATTTTAAAAGTAACACATTTTGTACATAATATTCCATACGATTGCTTTAATTGTCCCCTTTCCTCCGTTCTTCCTTCAGGACTGATTATGTCGGCCATCACTGTCATTATCCTGGTGGTGCTGTTTGTAGTGGACACCTTCTGGATCCAGAATCTGCCCTGGGTCAAGGAGTGCACCCCCATCTACGTTCAGTTCTTTGTCAAATTCTTCATCATCGGCGTGACCGTCCTGGTGGTGGCTGTTCCCGAGGGCCTGCCGCTCGCTGTTACAATCTCCCTGGCGTACTCCGTTAAGGTAAAGTCTGCTAACCAACGCGCAGACAAGCTTTAAACTTTAGCCTATTAAAACAAGCAGGGCCAGGCTTTTAAGTCAGGGAGACTTGGTTAACTGAAACCCTAAAGCCAATGCTAAGATCCCCTCCTATGCTGAAGTCTTAAGAGCTTTATCCAATCAAGCAGCCAGTACCGTCAACATATAATCATTTCATACTTTGTTTTATCACCGGACAGAAAATGATGAAGGACAACAACCTGGTGCGTCATTTGGATGCATGCGAGACCATGGGCAACGCAACAGCAATCTGCTCTGACAAGACGGGTACGCTAACCATGAACCGCATGACTGTGGTGCAGGCCTGGCTCGCTGAGAAATACTACAGGAAGGTCCCTGAGCCCGAGAGTGTCCCCGCCTCCTCTTTAGACTTGCTGATTCTGGGCATCGCTGTCAACTGCGCCTACACCACTAAGATCATGGTAGGCCTAAATGAAGCAATGTCCCTCAGTCTACAGGGTTCCCACAGTCATGACATTTCTGGAAAAGTAAATCGTTTCTTGAATTACTATTGTTTAAATCTAGCTCTCTTGCATATTATTGCGAAACAGGCAAACCTCCTTCAAGCTACTAAAATACGGTTATGGAAATTGGGACAAAATGTCATGGAATATGTTTGAAATTGTATTCTTAAAAAGTGTGTGGGAACCCTGCCTCTATGAATGAACAATGTATCACCATGAGCATAGCATTGCATACTTTACACTCTCTTCCCCATTTTTCCCCTCAGCCTCCAGAGAAAGAAGGTGGGCTGCCCCGTCAGGTGGGCAACAAGACAGAATGTGCCTTGCTGGGCTTTTCCAATGACCTGAAGCGCGACTACCAGGCTATTCGCCAGGAGATCCCAGAGGAGAAACTATACAAAGTCTACACCTTCAACTCTGTCCGCAAGTCCATGAGCACCGTGTTGAAGATGGCCGACGGCAGCTTCCGTATGTTCAGCAAAGGCGCCTCGGAAATCCTCCTAAAAAAGTAAGAAACCTGTCTTCGTCTTTGGTGCTCACTCCGCATGTTCTCTAAAAAGTACTCCAACGTATGGTAAATGGTAAATGGACTTGTATAGCGCTATATCTCCGTTTATCACAGACTCAAAGCGCTTTACATTGTTTTTTGTACACATTCACCCAGTCACACACACATTCATACACCGATAGCAGCAGCTACCACGCAGGGTAGGCTTAGCACTAGGGTGCTAAGCTAACTAAGCTAACTATCGGGAGCAATTCGGGGTTCAGTGTCTTGCCCAGGGACACTTCGACATGTGGCGGGGAGACGGGGGATCGAACCTCCACCAGAGGCGAACTTCCTACCCACTTCGCCACTGCCGCCCCGAGAAGCCCCGTATGAAGTGTGTGACCACTTTTGTGCACATAAATTATTTTAATCGATGAAAGATTATTCCATAGATATTTTTCTTTACTTGTTCCAGCCGGCCAGTCTTTGCAGTAACTGATATGTGTAATGGCTTAAGCAGCTACCCACCCAAGCCCCTTACTTTGCGACTTAAAAACAGGCGCTGAGAAAATGAGCCCGTAACAACTCTGTAAGCCTCTTAACCAAGCAGGCTTCTTTTTAACCCACAGAGGAATTAGTGGGACTTTCTTACTACTCCATCTCGCCATTCAAATGCTTTGTCTTCTCTGCCCTTAACCCTTTATCTCATCTAAATTATTTCCTCCCTATTCATGATTCTCGGCCGTAGCTCGTCTAATGCCTGTTACTCTATGAATATATTGCCCTTCTGCACTCGCTACACACCTCTTTTTTTCTCTCCTCTACTCTTACATATTAAGATTTGCCCTTTTCACCTCCTAGGTGCTATAAAGTTCAGACAGCAAACGGCGAGTCCAAGGTGTTTCGCCCGCGGGATAGAGATGACATGGTGAAGAAAGTGATTGAGCCCATGGCCTCCGAGGGCCTGAGGACCATCTGCCTGGCGTACCGTGATTTCCCTCCCAGCGAGGGGGAGCCTGACTGGGACAATGAGAACGACATCCTCAGTGGACTGACATGCATCTGTGTGGTGGGCATTGAAGACCCCGTCAGACCCGAGGTTAGTGCTCACACTGGCAGGGAGATGCACACATCAGCATGGGGCTACGTCAAAATTGTGTTTTTTATTGAAACGTGATGAAAAAAATATATTATTTATTATTATTATTTCATATGATGTGTTGTCATCACAATAGTATCTAGAATCGTACTTAAAGGGAGTGTGAAAAGTCATCCATCAATGAGAGGAATGAGGCACAAACTCATTCAAATATGAGGAAGACGGCACACATTTTCAGATATTTTCATCTGAATTTACATTCATTAAATGATTTACTTAATTCAGCTTTCAGGGTCAGTTATTTTCACTGGACTGTTAGGCACCTATGCTTTCTGAGTAAAGCAAGAACATGTAAAGAAAGGACATGCCATGAGCAGTGGCTCCACTTTGGCGCAAGCATCAAATCCTGAGCCAGCGTAGGAGTAATGGTATTGAGGCTTTTGAGGGAGCAGTTCCATGGTGAGGCAACTAAACAAATGTTTGAAATAGAACTGGCTCATTAGCTTGCAAGATGATCCACTTTCTTTTTCATTTACTTTGGCTTTCTGCCATTTTTTGCTGGGCATACAGGAAAAAAAAGCGCTCTATCAGCTTGATTGCTGGAAACAACTGCCAGTAGTGTTGAGGTGGCTTGTTGTGGGACTCCATTCTAAATTTGCTTCACCTGAACAAACCTTTACAGTAGAACATTCAAATTATTTGATTCAATGTTAAAATGTAACAGTGTAACTAAGCTTAACTTTTACTTGACATCCCCAAGAGAGATGAAAAAATGAGACGCATTTCATTCCCGCTTTCCAGGTCCCAGACGCAATAAAGAAATGCCAGCGTGCGGGCATCACGGTGCGCATGGTGACAGGGGACAACATCAATACAGCTCGAGCCATCGCCACCAAGTGTGGCATCCTGCTGCCCGGAGATGAATTCCTCTGCATGGAGGGCAAAGAGTTCAACCGACGGATACGCAACGAGAAAGGAGAGGTGGGCCCTTCAGCCAAAATACCACTATACCTCACAGACTGTTTACAATGTACTGTTGGGATTCTATTAGGGTTCTGTCTGTCATGTTTCTAGATTGAACAAGAACGCATTGACAAGATCTGGCCCAAACTACGAGTACTGGCTCGCTCCTCCCCCACAGACAAACACACCTTAGTGAAAGGTAGTTCTGTTCTTCTGGTGTGGCTAAAATATGTAAAGGATGCTTTGTTTGGTCACATTTGAAATATTCCTATTTTACTTTTTGCCTAGGTATCATCGACAGCACAGTGTTAGAACAGAGACAAGTTGTAGCAGTGACGGGAGATGGTACTAATGATGGTCCTGCCTTGAAGAAAGCCGATGTTGGCTTTGCTATGGTGAGTTTACTATCTTTTATTTAAGTTAAGGTCAAATATGTAATTTTCTTATCTTGCATATGTACAAACCAATTTCCAAGCCACAACTGAATTTCAGTAATACCACCGTGAAACATGTTAAATCATTGCTCTTGTCTTTCAGGGTATTGCGGGCACAGACGTAGCCAAGGAGGCGTCTGACATCATCCTGACCGACGACAACTTCTCCAGCATCGTCAAAGCCGTGATGTGGGGACGCAACGTCTACGACAGCATCTCCAAGTTCCTCCAGTTCCAGCTCACTGTCAACGTGGTGGCCGTCATAGTAGCGTTTACAGGAGCCTGCATTACACAGGTTGGCACCAAACAGAAAAAAATTGATAAAAAAGTTTAACTAGTTCACACTTTGATTCATCAACCATGGAGTTGATTCAGCTGGCAGCAACACACTGAAATAAATAACGCTTTATTTCAGATCAATTTATCAGTTTCAGATCGAGCAATAATAAAACCTCAGGAGGGACAGATGTCAAATGGAGGAAATACAAAAATGTGCTGTGCACCTTCAAACTGGCTCATATGCTGCATGCTGCATTTTCTTTCATCAGAGATCTTCCTCACGCATTAGAAATATCAAGTGAAATGTGAAATTCCTTAATGATTTTGTTTGTTAATGAACTGAGCTGTGTTCTGCATCCTAAAGCAGTGATTTATATCTATTATTTCAGATATGTTTTACGTATTCAATATATTTTGCAGATACCTAATTTTCTTGATTTTCAAAAATAAAACTAAATTTCTCTTAGTGATTTTTGAGATATTACAGTATGTGTGACAGTGATGTGAATCTTTTGATGGTTTATTTTTTCCCCTCTCTCTCTCTCCCACAGGACTCTCCACTGAAAGCAGTGCAGATGTTATGGGTCAACCTCATCATGGACACCTTTGCTTCACTGGCCCTGGCCACAGAGCCGCCCACAGAAGCCCTGCTGCTACGGAAACCGTACGGCCGCAACAAGCCTCTCATTTCCCGCACTATGATGAAGAACATCCTGGGCCAGGGAGTCTTCCAGCTAGTCATCATCTTCACTCTGCTCTTTGCCGGTGAGAGACAGCACTACTGTGTGTGGTTCAGTGGACTTTTTTTTGTATGCGCATTAGCCAATGATTCAATTGTATTTCAACAAACTGCTCTCTTGATTGCTTCCTATAGGAGAGCAAATATTTGACATTGACAGCGGCAGGAACGCCCCCCTCCACGCGCCAGCTTCTGAACACTACACCATCGTTTTCAACACCTTTGTGCTGATGCAGCTTTTCAACGAGATCAACGCCCGCAAGATCCACGGCGAAAGAAATGTCTTTGATGGCATCTTCAACAACCTCATCTTCTGTAGTATTGTCTTTGGTACCTTCATTATACAGGTAAAATAGACCCGGGCTTTCTCATGGCTACTAATTTGTTGGTGGTTTATGTGAATTTGCTTTGTTGATGATGACTTCCTCGAGATTCAAAACCTTGCAAAGTTTTCATCTAAAAGTTGTTCTCTAATTAACACTGTCTTCCTGTCTCCTGTAGTTCGTCATAGTGCAGTTCGGAGGGAAGCCGTTCAGTTGCGTGGCTCTGACCATCGACCAGTGGCTGTGGTGCACTTTCCTGGGCTTCGGCTCTCTACTATGGGGACAGGTATGATGTGACCATACAGCAGAGCTTCATCTTCGTCTCTGATTGGCTGGATGCAAAAAAACATGGTGTGACACTGCCCCCCTGTGTTGGAGTTTGCTAAGTGGGTGTCTATGGTGGCCAAAGAAGTGTAACAGTACAGAATGTTCTGCTGCTGGGGAGACACGGATAAGGACAAAATTAATATTGAACCAATGTTTGAGCATATCATATGGTGTAGTCTTACTGCATAGAACATGGCTCTTAAGTGTTTGTCACAATTATTAATATTTTATATATATATATATATATATATATATATATATATATATATATATATATATATATATATATATATATATATATATATATATATATATATATATATGTATATATATATATATATATATATATATATATATATATATATGTGTATGTGTATATGTATATGTATATGTATATGTATATATATATATATATATATATATATATATATATATATATATGTATATATATATATATATATATATGTATATATATATGTATATATATATATATATATATATATATATATATATATATATATATATATATATATATATATATATATATATATATATATATATATGTGTATATATATACATATGTATATATATACATATATGTGTATATATATATGTATATATATGTATATATGTATGTATATATATATATATATATATATATATATATATATATGTATGTATGTATATATATGTATATATATGTATGTATATATATATGTATATATGTATATATATATGTATGTATGTATGTATGTATGTATATATATATGTATATATATATATGTATATATATATGTATATATATATATATATATATATGTATATATATATATATATATGTATATATATATATATATATATGTATATATATATATATATATATATATATATATGTATATATGTATATATATATAAACTGAAATAGGCCAAAAAAAATTATAATATTCTAAAAAATATATATTCTAAAAGATATTTAAGCAATAGCACACGAGAGGGAGCATGTTGTCGCTCTATATCAGAACTGCTGTGATTCGGTCGTAGGCACGAGGCCGCAGGCCGAGTGCGGAGAGAAACACAGCAGTGCTGATATAGAGCGACAACATGCGACCTCGAGTGTGCTATTGCTTTTATACAGCAGTTTTACAACTGAAATTCACAAGTTAACTTTAAAATGTGATCTTTAATCATTTAAGAATGTATTTGCTTCCGCCAACACAAATAGTTCGACAACAGCAGTCAGAGCGGAGCGCGTTGCTATGCAACAACTTTACGCGAGTGAGCTCGTCTTGCTTTGTTTACTCTGGTAACAACATTAACCACGGCGGCCCGATGTCCCGTAAAAATCACCAAAGAAACGGAACGGCGGATCTTAATCTAGTTGGTCCGCTGCCCAATCCAAACCCCCCACGCTTCATTTCCCAGAGTTTATGAGTGTATTTCGGCCCGGGGGAAGTAACGTTATACAATGAGGTGGGAAAGCTAGGCTAGGCTAAAGCTATGCAGCGCTCGTATTATTCAGCAGCCTGAGTTTATCTCCACACACTATTGCTGTCTTCAGTAACGTGAGTGTGAGCGACTACCGCACACTGTCTCTGTCTGTGTCTGTGTGTGGCAGCGATGCCCTCTCACAGGGGAGAGACTCGCCACAGTCAACCGGAGTCACACACACACAGATAACACACAAGTGAAGCTCCGGCTCATCAGTGAGCCGCGGAGTGATTTTGACAGTTGGTCTACAGTTTGGTGAACAGTCTGAGTGATGTTGTTCGCTAATATCAGCACTCCTTCAGAACGCTCAGAAGGTCTCTCGTCCAATCAGATCACTCGCTCAGAACCAACTGCTGTATAAAACTATATATATATATATATAATGTATCTTTTAGAATATATATTTTTTAGAATATTATAATTTTTTTTTGGCCTATTTCAGTTTCAATTATCTCTGGTTTGTCATTTTTGACAGTGAGAGATTGAGGGTTGAAATTCCTCACTGCTACTGCTGACAATGGCAGATAGTCATAATACATGTTTGATGTTATTCTAGTTTGCTCTTACTGCCCACACTCGTCCTACTGAGCAGTGCACACACTCTGTCATTATCTACTCTCATCAATCTAAAAATAATGGCGTTGCCAACGTTTTCTGGCAAGACTCAAGTAAACAGGGGAGGCTGAGCACATGCAAACTCAAAAAGCTCACAGTTGTAGAGCTGAGAAAGCAGCTGAAGATAATTGGTTCCAAACAAGAGATTGTCCAAAGGAAGGAACTCCTGCCTTTTGCCAGTAAGGTGCTCATTTCTGAGTGCTGTGCTGTTGCTGCCATTTGCCTTTAAATGGGATAAAGGGAAGGAAGTAGATGTACTTTCCATCGGTTATAAATAAAGTGCAGTAAGCCATAAGGATATAACATTAATTCATACAGCTGACAAAAAAAATCTTCATTTTAAATAAAGCTGCTGATTATTTTTGCATTTATTAGAATCTAGGTTGTCTCTATAATGTAAGAAATTAAAAAAATGCCTATTCTAATTTCCCAGAGGATGTCATTGCAGGCACTTCTGGGGCCAGAGTTTCCTTCAAAACCAAACATTATTGACTGTATGAAGTCAGTATATTGGCAGTTCTAACCTGCAAAAAGAAAACGAAATTAAAAAAACTAACAGATGTACTGGAAAGCAAACAGGTCTGAACTCCAGTACTACAGAGTCTAAAGCTCTGATGCAGCAGCGCGGTTAACTTCCGATAGTATAACAGGGCAAAGCAGCATATTACAGGCGCTTTCAGCAGTGGGTCGTATGCTCAATCACCTTTTTGTTTTAACTCACCATTTGGAGGTGAGGACAGTTAACCAGATAAAAAAAATCTCACGGAGTACAACTTTAATGCTATTCAGGTGATCTCCTCGATACCCACCAGCCGCTTAAAGTTCCTGAAGACGGCGGGTCATGGCACACACCAGGAGGAGATCCCCGACGAGGAGCTCGACGACATGGAGGAGATGGAGGAGATCGACCACGCAGAACGAGAGCTGCGCCGTGGTCAGATCCTCTGGTTCAGAGGCCTCAACCGCATCCAGACTCAGGTAACCAGTCTACACACAACACACCCCACACACCCAAGGGAATCACAAGCCATAAAAACCTTTTAACTCTCTGATTTGCTTTAGAATCAATGTGTTTGTCCTCTCTCTCTCTCGGCATTGGTTAAAGAATGGCTTGTGCTTTAAATAAAAATAAAATAAGCCTTCCCTCTAATTTGTTCTCTTCTGCTTCTGAGCTAAAGCTGGTTCCTATGCCCTTTTTCCTGGCTCGTTCTGAATCCACCTGCTAAAGCGCCACCACTTTTGAAGGTACTGATGAGAAGCTAGTGAATTGGAATTGGATGGAAAGCACGCTCAAAAGAGAGTATTGGCATGGCTTTAGCCGGAAGTTACAGAAGGATTCTGCAGAGAAAAGAGTGAAAGTCAAGTCAGATTTTTTTTGCTCCCTCCAATCAGAGCCTTTAAACCCAACCAGTTCCCCTTTTTTAATTTTTTTTCAACTATGTCTAAAATCTAATTACTACGTGACAATTTCTCTATGGTTACTGGTGCCTTTTCTTCACCTTTTTTCTCTCTTTTCTCTCTCCTCTGGCTGTGTTTTGTTTTATATTTCCTCTGGGCTTCTTCTCCTGTCAACGCTGTCCCGATTCTTTGCAGATGGATGTAGTGAGTGCGTTCCAGAGTGGAACTTCCTTTCAGGGGGGCCTAAGGCGGCAGGCCTCCAACTCCAGCCAGCAACAGCACGATGTAACCAATGTTTCTAGCCCTACACATGTAGCCTTTACTACTACTACCACTACTGCCACTCCCGCCAGCACCGCTTCTGCCACTGTGGGGTGTGAGTGCGTGTTCTCCTCTAGTGCATGAGACATTATTTTTTATTTTCATATCTCTTCTGTTCTTCTAACATCTTTCCTCCTCCACTCTTCTTCTCACCTAACGTTGACACTTTTACTCTCTCATGCTCCTACAAAAAGACATCAAAAATACCACATCTTCCATGTTGCTTCAACCAAACTGCTGTTTATATATATCTATATATATGTTCCCCTCCCTGTAACCTAGGTCGCTTCTAGTGCCCAGGTGTTTTTTCTCTGTGTCTTCATGTTTTTTCTGTTCTGCTTCTGCTTTGGTCTCAGAAAAAAAGGAATTGTTTAACTGTTATCTCTGGGGGGGGGGGGGGATAATATGTATTAACTATTTGACAAAAAACCTTATTTTGGATTGACAGCCACCAGGTTGTGTCTGCAGCTTTCTCAGTCCGCTCTGCACCCCCCTGTAGCAGCCATGGGTCTGTGTCGCAGCTCTCTAGTTCCCTTTGCTGGGTAAATGTTTTGAGTATACGCCCATGATCACGCTATAAAAAAAAAAATTATAGAGACTAAACCATGACACGGACCCTCCACTTAATGGCCCTCATTTATCAATCTTGCGTAGACCAGAAAAATGGGTGTACGTACATTTCCACACAAATCTCGGCATTTATCAATATGGACGTGAGCGTAGAGTACGCTCAAATCCCACGCCAGCTCTCAGCTCGTGTACGCAAATTTGAAAACAGCATGGACTCGCAGTGCAGGCTGTGCCGGGTAGCCGATGACTTTGTTGGACAATTATTAGAAGATAATACAAATGCAGTGCAAATAAGTATTAAATATGTAGTAGGCCTACACTGCTCTTTATGATACAAAAAAATACACGGCACAACATTCAGCTTAACATTTTATTTATTTGACGCACTTTGTAGATGTTAGTTCCTCTTTTAATATGTCATTGATGCTAAAGCGAGCGACTTATTTCCACCGTTTACCGGCACGTTGTTCCGATCTGCTGGTGGAGCAGGACGGTGGGCGCTCTCACAGCTGATCGCTGCCGGGTCGGCTTGTGCAGCTGACGGCCGGGCTGACCACTCGTGCCAAGCGCATGCTGTCATACAGTAAAACGCAAAATGTGTTATTTTTAGTTTTTAAAACCATTTTGAGTAGCCTAGTGCTATCTAAAAGGGCCAATACATTCTAATCATTCAAATCTCTGCAGACGTGTATTTATTTTATGGGGACCATTATCCGAAAGTTGGTGCGTCTTTTTCTCCACTTATATTATGCCCGCAGTCCCGCACCCCCAGGTAGTTGCATTTCAGAACAGCAACACGCTTTTTTTAGTGGCGACACCAACGCTGTCAACACCAACGCTGTTGACCACAGCAGTTATTTCCTTCCTAACTGCTGCCTTTTGTCGTTCTTTGATGCTGCTTGTAGGCTAATGCTCCGAAATGAAACTCTTTTTTTTCTACTTTCGCTGTTATTCTGTCAATTTCTACTTCAGGGAAGTGCCGTATTGCGCATATCCATGTCGTAAAACCTCTGGGCGAGGCCTCTAAACTGAGAAAATATAGGGGCGTGATACGCTCGTTTTCATCCGCCGCATTTATCAATAATGGCCTGGCGTACGCTGAGATTGGCGAGATACGACTGTTTGATAAATCCCACGCAATACCTGGCATAGGGAGGTATTTGCGCCAGAATCTGCACAAGTTTCCATGCAAGTTTGATAAATGAGGGCCATAGTGACAAAATCTACCCAAATATCAGTGAACATCATAATGACCTTCTTCTCCAGCTCTGGCTGTTTCTGGGAGTTTGCTGGGAGAAGAAGAGGGTGTGTTAACAATTATTTAAAAAAGTTTCCCAGGCTTGGAAATGCTTTGGAGTTAACTGAATGGGTTGGAAAAGTTTTGGAATTTACACTCATTTTTGCTAGTGTTTAAAAGATGTTCATTAAAATCCCAAACCTGTCTGACGTTATGTGAAATAGTTCCTTGAATTGCTATTTTTCAAAATCTAGCGTTGCGACGCACCTGTGTGGTCAGTTAAACTTTACTAAGTGATACACATTGGGATGCAGCTAGTTGGCAGTTTTTCTGGAACATAGTAAAGTTAGCAAACCATTAGTTAGCAGTTTGCTTATCCGCAAGAATGTCTTCAGGGTTCAGTTTTTAATAATTCATGGCTTTTGAAAGACAAACACCACACATGGCTCAAAAGAGACCCAGTAAGAGCTTCATTATTGAGCCATATGATTGCCAAACAGGCCTAAATAAGGTTATGGAAATGGAGTAAAATGTCATGGAAAATTCATTGTTAAAAATCATTTTGATGTCATTTCCTCTCGTGCCCCTTGCAAGAACTGTTGTTGCTCTTGACGACGACTCTTTCTCTTTCAGAACTGGCAGAACTCGGAACCGGCAGTGGATTTTTTTAAATGTCTAACAGATGGCACGAAAACAAGCTTAATGGAATAAATGACCACACTCTCGAATGTAAACATGTGGGACTTTCCCAGACACATTACCAGCAGATCCAATTATGTTTTTTCCCCAGTGTATTGAAAAAAAAAAGAAGGATGCAATGCTACAGAAATGTTTAGATCTCCGTCTCAGGTGGCACTCGGAATATCTCTTGGACCTGACCTCCACGGCTGTTCATTTTCTAAACTCCACATTTTTCCTTTCAGGAGTTGGAACTTTTCTTCAAGTCTTTTTTTCTTTTGTAATTACTTTGTTTGTTGGAAGAATGTTTCCTCCTGGCAATGTGTGTGTCGCCAGAATGACCCCCGAAAAAAACAATGAATACCACTGACTCCCCACATATTCTTCTTTAGATTCTGTGAAATGTGTCATGGGCTATACTCAAAGGTTTACTACCATTGAACACAAGGTAGCGCCACGCTCTGCATGGGTTCAAAGTCTTATGGTCTCGTTTGTGAGTTGTGCTGTTTTTGACCATTTTAAAAAAGCAGCTTGTCGACATGCTTGGCTGCCGCAGCTTTTTCGTTTTTATCCCACAAACATGAGCTATAACTGACCACCCCCTTTCTGTCTGTCTTTTCTCATCTCCTTCTGTCTCTCTCTCTCGCTCTTGCTCTCTCTCTCTCTCTCTCTCTCTCTCTCCTCAGCATGTAACAACAGTAATCTCTTGTGTCCGGCCTCTGTCTCTCTCCCTCTCTCTCTCTCTGTAACTTTGTCTAAAGAACAGCATTCCTCTTGTCTCTCGGTTTTCTTATTTTGCATTTTGATTAATCAGATACATCCCTTTACTTAGTGTTTTTTTTGTGAAATAACACTACTGTACTCACACACACAAAAACACGCACATTGCATCGGGTTTGTCGCTGGTTTGTACACTATCCCAAGACACTGGCAGATTCTTTCATTCCCAACATGAATTTAAAGTTGAGGTCTATTTGCACCGGATGCAGGTTTTTCTATCTATCCCTTTACACGCAATAAACAATACTGCAACCTAAGATTTTTTTCCTAGGCATTAGCATGAGATTTTTTATTTTATCAGACTAGCTCTAAATTCAGTAACATGTTCACACTTTGATTTCCAATCGTTCTGTAATCTAGAATCCATATTAAGACAGGAGGGTTACTTACAACTTCCAGTTAACTGGTACAGGTTGTAGATATACAACTCGACATAACTGATCACCTGCACGTGTCTCTGAGAGTTTTCCCCTTTTAATGATAGTATTGTTTCCCCCTTAAAAACTCACCTATTATTGACCCAATAAAACCGTGTTACTATCTTGTGGTGTATTTCAGGTGTTCAAAATACAAAAACGTAGATGTGCACCCCTACTGAATGCAACTAAAATGTCTCCACCTTTTCCATACTTTTCCTCCCAGATCCGGGTGGTGAATGCATTCCGCAGCAACGTCTCCCTCTATGAGGGGCTGGAGAAGCCCGAGTCGCGCTCCTCCATCCACAACTTCATGACCCACCCCGAGTTCCGGATAGAGGACTCTGAGCCCCACATCCCCCTCATTGATGACACGGACGCTGAGGACGACGCCCCCACCAAGCGAAACTCTGCCTCCCCCCGCAACGCCACGCCCACCCCGCCCTCGCCCACGGCAACGCCCGACAATGCAGTCCCCCCCACCATCACTGCCATCACCACGCCGGTCTCTCCCACTGTCCCACCAACCCTCAACCAGAACAATAACGCTGTGGAGAGCAGCAACCACCTGGCACCAGACCACGGCCCCAAATCAGGAACCCCCTCGGCCCCGGGCAGCCCCCTACATAGCCTGGAGACCTCCCTTTGATCTGACCATCTCCACGACCACCACTCTATCTGCCCCGCCACTAGGGAGCTCAACTCAGACACAAAGTTAGCGAACACTCGGGAGGGGAAGAGAGACGGAGGGTTAAGAAGGAGAGCGGAGTCCTGTGTGAAAGGGCTGGACTAAAAAAGAACAGCAAAACATTCAGAGGAATGTACAGCTTGGTGTGGATGCTTTGGTCTTCTATTTTTAACTTTTTTTAATTTTTTTTTTGGTTCTTAATAATACCCCCCGACGCAACACAAAGACTCTGTCTCCACCCCTCCCTCCCAAAGTAACTTTTTGTTTTTCTCGGTAAACAAGGGGTGATTATAAACTCGGATTGAAAGTGACCTGTTTTTATTATTCTGTTATATTATTATTATTATTATTATTATTATTATTATTATTATTATTATAATTGAGAAGGGGAGGTTCCTCCTGGCTTGAAGATCATCTGTAAGAATTATGAAAGAACCTTTTAGCTTCTCTTTTATCTAAATGGTGTTGTATATTTATCTCTTTGGCCCTTGCTCATTCGAAACTTATTTCTGCTCCATTGGCTGTTAATATTTTGAGTTATTTATGTTTTTGGAAAAAAGCAGGTCTGTTTACAAAGTTTGTAGATACTTTTTTTCCGTTTGTAGGCAAAAGAGCTTCCTGATGTATGATGCAGAAAACTGGGACAGAATAAGAAAAATGAATTAGAGGATTATTTCAGAAACTGCTGTATTTTCAGGAAAAAAAGGGTGTTTCTATTGAAACCTTAACTATTTTTGCCTGCAAGTTTTATTTGTTATATATTTGTAGATAAATGTAGAACCTTCTAGCCAAACCGATAAACACTAAGGCTTGTATAGAAAAAGAGGTTCCTGCAAAGGGCGTGTGTTCACAGGAGACTGAGGGACTGGAAAGACAATATCGGGCCTCTGTCCACTAACATCGCTATAAATATTTACTTCTTCCATTTCTTCGATAGTTTTCATGTGCACAAAAACCTTCTGGAGCTCTGGATTCTCTTTTCGTTCGTTATGTTGTGTTCAAGGATTTCCACATGTTGAAAGGTTGACTTGTTTTAAAAAAAGAAGAAAAAAGGGACTAAAGAATAATAGCCCAGGTCCTGTATTTAGCAAGCATCTCAGGATGACGCCTAGAATCCCACTGAAAGTCGGGACTAGGAAAACAAAGTCTTACCTCAGTCGGCCATGAGGTCCTCACAAAGCATGAAATACAAGTTCTCTTTTTTCTTTTATTTCTAGGTTTTTATTTTGACACTTTGGGCTGTATTTTTATAGTAGTTTAAAATGAGTTACACTGAAAAGAGGCTGATTTGGGATTATTCACAGAACTAGCTTCACTTCTCATTGTATGAGAAGATGATTAATGCACATGAAGGCTCAAAACTCACAAAAGCACTAAAATAACTTGGGGGTTTATCAGCTTTTTTATTTTTTTTTAACAATCACTTGAGTTCATACTAGCCCTGTTTTCATAGCTATTCAGCCAGTACACCTATTTATTGATCTACAAACAGACTAAAGAGTGAATGTGCCTTGGCTACAGTAACATTTCAGCTGATGCTCCTACAGCTACAAGTAGGACCAGATCAGCCTGGGCCAGCTATGACTTGAGTTTCTCTCTCTGGATGCTTGATAAATACGGACACTGGTTTTAATTTCTTCTTATAAATAAAAACATTGGTGCAATTCCTTTCAGTTTTTCTGGGCAAAACATTACCCCTCCCCCCTTCTCTCTCTCTCTGCCAATTTACATTATCCACATTTGTTTACTCAGGCATAGAAAAAGTCTTTGATTTAAAAAGTAATCTGTAAAGTAAATCCACTTTTTAACTTCAGACTTTGTCTATTTAGATAGAAAAACATTGTCTCTGTCAAAAAAGAAGAAGCAATTGAGTAATTTTCATATTTCATACTAACTTTAAAATCACACTTAAGTAAAAACGTTCTACTCTATTGACTTGTGGTTTTGTTCACATTTAAAAAAAAAAACGAATAACAGTGTGTGTGTGGGGGGAGGGGGTCAGCCTTTTTTAATTTATTTTTAATTTCCTCAACCTTGTCCATAGAACTCCTTTCATCATGAATAAATGTCGCTGCATTTGATTTCTTTGTAAAATATTTTTGACACCTGATTTACTGGAAACGCTAAAGAATTGGACATGTACATTTTTTTTTTCAAGAATAAAGACTAGGCATACACTGGTATCTATCTGCACAGGGTACTTTATTTCATAGCGTTCCTTGGAGGTGAAAAAAAAAATATTTTGATACAAATCATGATTTGAAAAAGAAATAATAGAAATGTACCTTTGTATTTTTATGACGATACCGATGACACCTTTCATCGAAGCTAAACCAATTTTGGATGATTTGACACCAATCACGTTCTATGGGGGAGGGTTTTGGCCACTAAATATACAAAAAAAAAATGTGTTATGGAATATTCATCTCAGGGTGCAAACGTCGTGAAAGAGAACAGGCCTCTTTTTAATTTGTATTTTACCACACTTAATTCAAGGTTTGGTTATGGTGCTCGCCATCCACACAGGATGACTTGGGCAGCAGGGCCGTCTTTACTTAAAGAATGGCCGTAGACTGAGAGTGGAGATGTTAAATTTACGACGTTCTCTGAGGGAAATGAATTTGTGTTCCTTGTTTCACACATGACAAAAATAGCAGCTAGGATCACATACAAAGTGAAAATATTCAAATTGCGAGCGGAATCCATACGAGGAGTTTGTTCTGTAGCGTCTTCCTGTAATGGGAATGAATGTTTTTTTTTCATCTGTTTTATGGATTTTTTTTTTTTTTTTATCTTTTAACATTTGGAAATAAAAAAGTACTTCATGTCTGTTTATCTTGAGCATTTTAAATGGATATCGTGATTGGATTTACATTTGAAACTTGTCGAGTAATGTGTATGGTTTTTAAAAATAAAAAAATGTATTTAGCCTATCTGCAGGGCCATGTTTTTCATTTACCATGCAGTATATAAAAGAACGAAGCCATATGCATTTGGATGTGGAATCTAGGTTTCTGCAGTGAATGCAAAATACCTTGCTCTTGAGTGTGTGTGATTTTCTGCATAATCCTATTTATTATAACCAAGAACAGAGTAGTCTGTGAAATGATCACTGTGAAATATATCATGTTCACATTATATTGTTGCTGTGTTACCTTTTTAATTATAAAGGGAGATATTTTTTATATTTGTATCCAGAGATTACTTAGCAATAAGACTATATAAGGCATTTTTCTAATAAATTCTTGAAAGTCAATCAGGATTTCAGCTAAAACCATTTAGGGTTGAATATTTTTTTTTTCTTATCAAAAGTCTGGAGATAAGGGCTAATACCAAGATCATATTTCACAAATACAGTGTTAATTACAACAATGGAGGCTAAAGGCAATGATGGGTCAGGTCTTCAGTTAGAGACGTTGAATAGAGTAACCAAACTATACAAGTGAATGGTTGGGCAGAAACCTTTAGGGAGTGTTTGGCTCAGTTGTCTGTCAGCCAGTGTGGCCACCTTGCTAACATCTTTGTGAACATAATTATGGATTTTATTTATCTATAAAGGGTATTGTTTCAGGGGCTCCAATAATTGAAAATGTTTATATTACTTAAACGATCAACAAAGAATCACAGTTATCGCCAATTAGTAGGCTACTTGATAGTGTCAGCTCTACATATAGCCTAATTAGATGTCATTGCACATCCACACCAGCAGAGGGCAGGAGTCTTGTCGCTTCCTGTTGCCGTTTGAAACAAAGATTGTATATGATTGAGATGGGTCACTCTTTTTTTCTTGACGGGCTGACAGTTGGCTGACAACAACCACGGCCCGCAACGCTGCTTTGATGCCCCCAGTCTGCTTGGGAAATTGGCTAGAATTAAAACTCATGAGAATCAAATTCGACAAAGGGTTGTGATTCAGAAATAGGAACGAAGTGAGACGTCTTCTTTTTCGCGTACTCTCTGTAGACGGTGGTTCCTTTCCGCTCTGCAGGAATGCATTCTGCGGTTATGGACTCTAAACCATGCTCTAAACACTGACCGAAGGTCTGCTAGGGACAGGTTGCAACATTTCTGTAAGTATAGTCGTCTGCTACCGCGTGAGTCTAGTTACTATTAGGCCATAACATTTAGTATAAGGGTCATTCTATAATTAGGGGTAGGCTACATTTCATATCAACCAAAAAGTGAAGAAATCAGTGTGCCATTTCATTTTGATAAATAATCTAGTTTTTTTCCATAATATACCTCTTTATTGTGTTTAATACATTAATTGCCAAGCTTAATCTGTAATTAATTTTTAAATAAATTAAATTGAAAGTAACCATTTGATTCGTTACTATGTCAACTGTGTTACGGACAAACATGTCATAAAATACATCGTATGAAAGTTTTTGCGTCTATTCACCAGGGGGTTTGAGGTTGTCTGTCTAACTGATTTGGAAATATGAATATTGAACTAGATAATGAAGATTATGTGGGAGGCTACTATCAAATATGACCATTCTTTCAACATGTATCCATATTAGACATTAAGAGGTAGGCTAACATCCTTATGTAAGATAACCCCCTCTAAAAGTATCCCAGTCCCAAATCAAATTGTTAACAGCCCAGCCAACATTTACCAGATTTATGACATAAAAACCACATGTAACACAGTTGACTGCAGTAACATGGTTGACAGGATAGGAGAAAAAGAGAAACCTTCTTTTGGATAAAAAGGTTTTATTTTGATGACAAATGTAATTATATTATGCGATTAACCTTCCTCCTGTGTTAACTTTCTGCTACCATCCATGGTGTTAGCGGGTCGGTTTCGACCCGTGTCTGAAATCAGCTGTAAAAAACACTAAAAACAATTATCTATCATCCTTTTTGTTTCTCATCTCTTGGTTACCTTGTTAGGCTTCCTTATCCATGAAAATATTGTTTTTAATATTTTTGGTGTAGGAGACTGGGGCTTTTTTGCCAGTATGCGCCTCAATTTCAGTTTAAAAAATGGTAAAATGAACCTTAAGAGAATCATATATATAAATATTTGGTTGTTGTGTTACCTGATTATTACTGAGGGGTATGAGAACACATTTCTTAACAACATTTGTTTTATTTATTTTTTCATATTAATATTATTGACCTTTTTAACATCTATGGTGTTACCGGTCAATTACGACCCATATATATTTATTTCAGAAAAGAGCAAAAAAACTTTTATTTCAGCATTATACAAACACACAATGAAAACCAGAACAAGTCACAACACAAAATATAGATTTGTAAGGTCAAATAAACAACAACAAATCAAACTAATCGAAATCAATTACTTGCTCCAAAACTAGTAAAAGTCTCTGTGTGCATGTGTATGTGTGTGTGTACAGATGTGTGACAAAAAGCAACACTTTTAGTGTTCTTTGCAAAGATATTTCTTGCAGGTAAAGCACAATCCGTTTATCTTTCTGTCCTTAGTGCTTCGGCAGACCTGACACCTCTTATTTTTAGAATCAGGTGGCCATTTTCACCAAAAACATGATCCAGAACTTGGCTCACTGTATATCTCCTAATTTTTGAATACTGCAAATAGGAGATGTGCACTCTGCAAGTCACCAACTCTGTACTGAATTGACCTCACATGTCTGGATATGCCCTTCTGTTTGTTTCGCTTTTATGCAGGTATAAGGGCAAAAAAAGTCAAAATGAGAAACCCCCCAGAGCTCACATGATTGGGAGAGGAGCTAACTGTCATTGTGTTGGCTGACAGTGCACTTAAGATTTCAGTTTTGGCTCTAGTTATTGTTTTTTACATCTTATTCTATAACCGGGTCGAAAACGACCCTAACACCACCAGTGTTATAATTTCCACCAGAGCATTTTATAATTAAGTGAAACATTTTTTATTTTTTTTATTTTGTTGAAATTGAGGTTCCTGACAAAGTCAAGAAATTTTGAAGCAATAAACAAAATGTAAGTGGTTCTTTTATGCATTTGAAAACCAAAACGGGTCGGTGGCGACCCTAACACGAGAGGAAGGTTAAGCTGATGAGTTCAATTTCATTGAAATATACAGGAAAAAAATTAACATAATAGAAAAACATTGTAGGGGAGAGTGGGGTAAAGTGAGAATTTTTTTACATTTGCTCCCCTCTAAGTGAGCTAAAATGATTTATCAGTCAAATTTACACATTTCCCATTAATTCATGATGTTTCCTAGCAATGGGAATTATCAGAATGTATCCAGGACGAAAGGCAGTGATAATATGATTGTTTAAAAATAAGTTGTCTGTGTCTCACTGAGACAGACCAGAGAAATCAAGGGGGTTAACTGATCCACTTGCTTTTTCCACTAAGAAACTTCCATAACAACACATGTTGTACCAGTTAGAATCCTGACAGCTAGCTTGAAAACCACATATTCCAGAACTAATGTCAGAGAGACATGGGGAGTTAGATTGTATTTTATCCATTAAGGTCACGCAGCAGGTCAACATGGCAAAAGAAAAATATAAAAAAACAGTTTTCTTAACATATATGAAGTAGGCCTATTTTATCACTGGAACCCCCCCCCCCCCCCCCCAAAAAAAAGTCTTGGTTCATGTTATTACAATCGTCACTCCGAAACTCAAAGTAACCATCTTTTTTGGTCTCAAATTTCATTTTGAGCTACATAAAAAAAGAAGACTTGAGATTCTTAAATCTAATTTAATTTAATAATTAAATTAGATTAGAACCCTGTACTTGTGAATGCACCTTAAATCTGTTCTGGTCATTGTTGCCTTGTTTTTAACACTCTCACTCTTGGTCTAATCAGATTCAGTAATGTGACCCCCCTCCCCCCAAACCTGTGAGCTCAACATGAGAGAGTGGTGGATCCATGTGGGTCTGATCTGCATTCCTCTGGTGGCCGTCTACCTGCACATTCCCCCTCCTCAGCTGTCAGCCGCCCTGAACAAGTGGCACAGCGCTGGGGAGCACTTCCACTTCCGGGGCAGCGACATCTTCTACAGGGGTGAGAGAGAGAGAGATGACTGAGACTTTTTCTGGGAATTATTTTTTTCTCGTGTTTGTTATCTTTTCACACCAGGCACCTTTCACTGTCAATCTGACTGTCACTTTTATTCTCAGAGCAGAAGGAATGGTTAAAATGTTTTTGTTTTAAGCTTGTTGCCTCACTCTAGGGGTTCAACGTGATCAAAAATCAGTATTTGTGATGAGCTAATTAGCGATGAGCGACCTTTGCCCATTTCTTATTCAAAAATGCACGCTCGGTTAAAGGAATGGTTTCTATCGCCTTGTCTTGGACCCGAGAGTGAGGCAACAAGCTAAAAAAAAAAATTGAACTATTCCTTTAAATATCATGGCCCCTTCTTTCACCACATGATTGTCATAAAGAATACACTTATTTGCCTTTTGTTGTTGCTATCACTAAAGCATTTTCTCCTCTCTCCTCAAACCAGACTCCTATGGAGCTCTGGGAAGCTCTGATGTCATCATCCTGCTCCATGGCTTCCCCACCTCCAGCTACGACTGGAACAAGGTACCCGACTGCACGCGCTCAGTAGCTTATCAGTACACAATTAAAAACAGTAGGGATCTTCATTTTGAGACCTATAGCAACCAAATGTGTGTGTTTTCGACCTCACAGATCTGGGAGCCCCTCACGCAGCGCTTCCATCGAGTCATTGCACTGGACTTCCTGGGGTTTGGCTTCAGTGACAAGCCAGTGAGTGAATCATTTGTGTCGCTTTAAATGTTATATTTCTTCTCATGTTTCACTGCTTTTACCCATAATCCCTTTCTTCTCGTCCCCTACCACCTCAGCGCCCCCACAGGTATTCCATCTTTGAACAGGCCAACATAGTGGAGGCCCTGGCAGCTCACCTGGGTCTGGGCAACCAGCGGGTGAATGTGATGTCCCACGACTATGGAGACACAGTGGCCCTGGAGCTGCTCTACAGGTGTGTGTGTGTGTGTGTGTGTGTGTGTGTGTGTGTGTGTGTGTGTGTGTGTGTGTGTGTGTGTGTGTGTGTGTGTGTGTGTGTGTGTGTGTGTGTGTGTGTGTGTGTGTGTGTGTATCAGTGTATGTATGCAAATTATGAAAACAATCTGAGTAAAATGATGAATTGCTGAACTTTACTCCCTCCCTCTCTCCCCTTGTTGTTTTTTCAAACCAGGAGTGACCAAAACCGGACAGGTCACCTGAACTTTAACAGCCTGTGTCTTTCCAATGGAGGTACAGCACATCTATTTTCTTTGGTCATGTTGTGAGCAGTTTTTTTGCCACAAAGTCAAACAAAAACTTTAGATTCCAAGTTCAACTCCTCTCCAATTGTTTAGCAATGCAGCTGCTTTATTAAGCAGAAATCGCAAACAATTTCTGGATCCAGCTTCTGAATTGTGTGAATTTTCTACTTTTTGCCTCTTTTACATCATTGTGAATTGAACATCTTTGGTTATTTAAAGATTCCACCTTGTGTTCTTGGAGTCATATGTTGCAGCCCTGCTCTAAAATCGTTCTAAAAAGTGCTAGAACTTTACCCAAGTGTTGTGGAACTGACGCACTCCTTTCCAACAGGACTATTCCCAGAAACAAGTCACCCACGGCTGCTGCAGAGGGTGAGATGCTTTTTCTTATCTGATGAGCTGATGAGGAGATTCAAACTTAAATGTGTGTAGCCGTTTTACTTGTCATTCAAAGTACTCTCTGAGACCTTTTTTTTTTGTCTCCAAAAGCTTCTGAAGGACTCCAGTTTTCTGGCTCCAGTCCTGACCCGTCTCACCAACTATATGATGTTCCAGAAGGGGTAAGAGGAACAGGGTTTGGGGCCAAGTTAATAACAGTAAGTGCATGCAGTGTTTTTTGTTGTTGACGTTATTTACTTTTAACTGGCAGAATTGGAGACGTGTTTGGTCCGTACACACAGCCCACAGACGCTGAGTTCTGGGACATGTGGACGGGTGTACGCTACAACGATGGCAACTTAGTAATGGACAGGTGTGTGTGTGTGTGTGTGTGTGTGTGTGTGTGTGTGTGTGTGTGTGTGTGTGTGTGTGTGTGTGTGTGTGTGTGTGTGTGTGTGTGTGTGTGTGCGTGCATGTTTTTGTGTTTATTTCATTCTCTCTCTCTCTCTCTCTCTCTCTCTCTCTCTCTCTCTCTCTCAGTATTCTGCAGTACATCAACCAGAGATTGAAACACAGAGACCGATGGGTGGGCGCGCTCACGTCCACCTTCGTCCCACGTAAGTCCACAGTTGGCTTGTTTCACAGTGATGTGCGTGGTTATTAAAAATAAACAAATAAATTAATAAATGACTCCATCCATGGCGAAGAATAAACACTTCCTTGAGGTGTATTAACCCCGCAGCCTGGACTGATGCTAAGCTGCTTAGCCTGGGACGAGAAGGCTTGTAGGCCCATCTGTGATTCAGAGCTCGGAGCCTAGGGGAGGGGGATGAGTTGGGGGTAGGGACGTGCGTGTCAAATACAGCTAAAAGGCATTAGTCAGGATTTCTGAGCTGATTCATCTGAATCATCTCATACTGTATTTATTAAGGAAATGTAAAAGATTCAAGGGGTCGGTCCCTTAGACAGAAACACAACTCAAAATGAAGCTAATGTTAATGTTTGCCAACCATTTTTTCATGCAAGCATAAATGGTAATAGCATGTCAGTGGTGTGATAACCGCTGCTGCCCCCAAGTGGCCAAAAACAATTAGTTATTGTAAGTTTAAACAAATAAAACAAAAAATAAACAATGGAGGGAGAGAGGGAGAAGAGAGAGAGAGAGGGGGAGAGAGAGAACGGGAGGGAGAGTCAGGTTTAAATTAACAATATATATAAAGTTAACACAACACCAGGCATTCACACACACACACACACACTATCTGATAGTGAACGGCCTGCAGACCCACTTGTTGTGTGTTAAAGTCAGAGATCGTGTGCGACTATTGTAAAGTGTTACCGTTATTATTTTTATTTGTAAAATGTATGTTGCTCTTATCTGCCAATTTGAGCCATCATCCTTTAAGAACATAGTCTTCCTCCTCTCATCCCTCTCTATCTTTCAGTGCACATGATCTATGGCCCCCTGGACCCAGTCAACCCTCATCCCCAGTTCATCCGCCTTTACCAGTGAGTGACCCCGCCTCAGATATCTTAAACCCACACATCAGATTATCTGTAACACACTCAGCTTCCGACATTGCCTTTTACACTCCACCACCATTTTACAATTGTTCAAAAAAAATGGTTTTAGGCTGGAATTAAAGCTGGAGCCTTTGGACAAGTGTGCAAGTGACCACAGATGGGATTATTCTGTTTTTGTATGATATAGTCAGAAAGATTCAGTACTTGGTTCAAATCTTGTGTTTTCTGCATATTGCTTGAACGACAATAAAGCTTTAATACTGAAGTTTGCATGTCCTGTCCACCTTCTCTAAAAAAAAGTTCTCCTCCAGTTTTTGTTAGCCACTTAGATAAAATGGTGGTATGTATCGTTATTCAAAGTCTTGCAACATCATTTGTGTATCTTTGTTTCCTGTAGGAAGCTGGTCCGGAGGTCCACATTCACCGTTTTGGACGAACACATCAGTCACTACCCTCAGCTTGAAGACCCCACCGGCTTCCTCAACGCATATCTCAATTTCATTCACTCTTTCTGATATGAGACCCAATGCAATGGCTTAGTCAGAAGCTGTTTGAGCCATCATGTTCTGTAGCAACACTTCAAAAGTGATTAATGACACTGAATCAGTTTGAGATGAAATCATGATTGATGAAGCTTAGAACAACTTGAATTTCAACTTACTCATGTAAAATGTGATATAGAAATATTAATTTCTCTCTATGCAACTTCCTTACCTGATTGTGACAGTGTTCATGTATGGAAGCATGATACTTTGTGTGATAACTGACCTTATCTGAGGGACACTGTTTTGATTCCCTCCATTTTCTGCCAGTTGTTTAGTCCTGCGATCAACGGCACTAACTGAATTTTGGTATGATTTTCTACATTTCCGTTGATGACAATGAAAAACAATCTTTTGTTCAAATAAAACTAGTTAAGTTAAAAAAAAAAAAAAAAAAAAAAAAAACAGTGTCATGACAGCTGATTTACTTTGACAGTTTATTGAAGATGTGAAAGAAGAATATTCTTACTGCACAGAAAACAATGAGGACCAGCAGAAAGTACAAAGCGAAGACACACGTTAAAGTTGATACACTAGAAGTAAATAAAACATTTGTGTTGTTTTTTCAGGGTTGGATGGTGTCAGCATGATAACCATAGTATAATTATACATTTATTACATTTTTAAGAGCTGTGGGAAAAGATCTTGTGATCGGCATTGGCACAAAGCGCTTTAGCCCACGGAAGCTAGGATGACGTCGACCACCGTCTCTTCACTGCTGCGTACAGTCACCTGCATGGTGACACCGTCTGCCAGTGCCAGGCGAGCACGCACCAGCACATCATGACTGCCCCGAAACACACCTGAGAGGAGAGGGAGGGATGTTAGCAACACTGCTGCTTTAACCAGGCATGTCAATGAAGTGGGTTAGTTTATACACAATTTGGATACGGTACAGTGTGTTTAACAGTATCATGTTTTAGAGAAAATGTTTGCAAATGATTTTTAAGTGCCTACAAGGAGAGTAGTGTTTTAACTACACCAGCTGTTGTTCCTGGGTGACATAAGGCATTAAGAAAATCTTTATCAAATAGCATTCCTTGCACTGATGGTCTTGTTTGCTGTTACATGTCTTTTATGATCATCATAGGAAAGTTCCTTGTAGCTACTTTAATTAATTAAGAACTTAAAATGAAGACATTCTTAATTTAGTATTGTTATTTGGAATCCACAAAAATCTAAATTTACTATGGAATTTGGTGTCTTCAAATAACCAGAGACAACTTGATCTTGAATACAGGCAGCGCTACATTTCAGGCAGAGTACAACTTTAAACGATTTGTATATTGAGGAAAATATGCATAAATGAAAGGTGACCACCACCATGCTGCTATGCGACACCTACCGGCGAGGAAGAGGACGTGTGAGTTCTTGTTTTCGGGGACTTTGTCCGAGCGCTCACATGGCTGCATTCCCAGGAAGCTGATGATGTTACCCACCGCCTCTGTACAAAGGAGAAAACACAGCATTGAGAGTCAGTCACTGCTTAAAACCAAAAATGTCATTGCTTCACAAATTGCATCAATCCAGACTGTGAACCATCACTGAATACTGAAAATTCAACTTATAGACAACTCGTCTATTTGATCTATTTTAAGAAATAAATCTGGACCTTCAGATTTGTCTTTAAATTTTAACCGAGTGCATTGATTATTTCTGTCTTCTTGCGTACCGTCCAGTGTCCGTACAGACGACAGGGCAAAAGTCTCTTCCTTCTCAAACTCATCTCCCACTTCGTCCCACGCCGCTCCAAAGTTTGGTTTGAGAACCTTCTGGATGTGGTCGGCCACCGTCACCTCCAGATCCTCCAGCTGAAGACAATGAGAAGGGAAGGGATGCCAGAAAGATGGAGGGATGAGAGGAAGAATAGAGTTTCACACTGATGAAAATACTCTTTGTTTTCTTCCTTTTCTTCATAGCTATTGGATATGCCGTTTGCTTACGTACCACATACTCGTCGTCATAACCGTCATCGTCCGGCTCTCCTGTGTTGGGGTCGCAGTCTCTGACCAGGTACTTCATAGTACAACTGAATGTACAAGACACTGTGGACAGACGGGACACGTGTAAAAACAATTGCCTTAAACCTTCTTCAATGCTATGTGTCTCTGTCGCACAATTAGCTGCTTTTTTTTTCTTAACCTTAAACTATTAACTATTTTTGCACTTTGATTAGATAGAAACAATATTTGTTTTCTTTCCGATCTAATCAAATAGCAGTGCATTGTTCGTACCAGCGGTAGGGTCGTCATCAGGCAGTCCCACCAGAGTGTAGCAGGAGCCAGGCTGACTGTAGGGGAGGTTCTGGGCCGGGATGTAGTTCAACACCTCGTAGGACTCCGATGGCTCCATCTGCACTAAGACCTGACGCAAAGAGCAATACAATATGTTCAACTCAACTTGTTTTAGTATAGCTACTGCTGCTATGTTATGTTATCTGTCAACAATTATAAATTCTGTGTCACTCTTTTAAAAAGGCGGAGTCAGAGATTCTGGAGAACGCTTGTTGTCAAAATGACTTTATTCCAAAATCAGTGAATATGCCCTCACGATCATCTGTGTTTATACTAAGTCTAGGCTCTGTAAATGGGCATGTTGCTAGCTACAATGCCCCCCCCCCTGGTTAACATACCCTTTGTTTAACAGCCTTTTTAAAGAGCTCAGTTTTGTTTTCAGTTAACACACAGTACATACTGGTAGCGGATTGTGAGGAGATTCTCCCTGATTTTGACAAAGTAATTTTTGACAACAAGCATTGACTAGAATCGCTGACTCCACCTTTAAATTGTTTTGTTTTTCGCAGCCAAGAAGGATCAATAGTCCAAATTAAGAATGACAGTAAAACATCAAACTGAAATCTCCAGCTAAAAAACAAAGCATAAAAACAAAGAAAATGTCCATCCGGTACCTTCTGCAGTAGCTGGTCGTTGAGAGTGTTTGTGCAGTCGAACTGGAACACCATGTGTCTGGAGAAGGTGTGTTTGATGCAGCGCACCACGTATTCTGTCTCAGCCTCCGTCAGCTGCACCTGGTCCGAGGACTTGAAGAGCGGGCCCAGACCCTGGAACTCTGGGACGGCCGCCAGTTGTTCTGAGAAGGGAACAGAAAAGCAGAGTAAGACTAAAACAAAGGTCTGGTATTATATCATGACAGGGTATGAAGGGGGATATCATTCCATTCCACTCATATTGGACCTGTTGACGAACACTGTTTACAATCTTACCCTGATAAATGTCTTGGCGCGATGGGGCCAACTTCTCTGGCAGTTTGCTGGTAGCGATGGGGGCCATTTCTGAAAAAAAAAAAAAAAAAAAAAAAAAACATCAGCTGACACTCCACAAATCTCAAAATACCATGATAGTGAAACCCTGAACCGTTGTATTACTAGCTTTGTGGTCGTACCTGTTTTCTGTTCTGAGATTGGAGTGGTGACCAGAGGGACGCTCTTCATGTCGAAAGGCTTCTCCGTGGGCTCCAGAGTGTACTGGTGCAGGGACTTCTCCAGGCCGGGGATGGACACAGACAGACCTGAGAGCAACACACAAGAAGAAAAGACGTGAATGCTTGACCTTTTTGAGATTGTCTGCAGAGTGTTTGCCCAGAGAGCTGCCTGGCAGGAGAGCGACAGTGACTCTTTACCGTTAAAGATGTAGGCAGCATTCAGAGCCTTCTGCTTCTGCTGCAGCACGTTCATGTAGAAAGTGGCTCTGTCACGCACTTCATCATCACTGTCCATCATGCACCTATGAGAACAGACACCTTTTGTTAAAGTAACAATTCAGCACATACTCATTCAAACACAAATGTATAGGATAGAACATATCAGTAAAGGTGTCTCAATCATTTAACCAGTGTTCCCTTTATATTTTTAACAGAAAAATGTAATGTAAATGCCCCTTGTGAACCGAACTATCTGCAATATTCCTATGGGGCATTAGACAAATGCAACTTGTGCAATATAAATGTTGATATGCCACTTAGAAACTCCTTTTTAGTGCAATATTTTAATGTAAATTTTACCATTAGCATTTTTGTAGCATTTGCATTCATCTTCCTTGTTTTAGTAAGGGCATTATTTGTGAGCCAGTGGAACAACATTTTGTTCATATGTGCAATGTACAGTTGAAGGACAATAAAGCTATCAAAGTCTAAGTCTGCACTCTGGCATACAATAAAAAAAAATAACATTTTAAAAAAGGTAAATGAGTTTGCCTACCTCTGCATGAGAACCAGAACGCTCGGCAGCAGATCATCATTCTGAGCTCCAAACTTGGCCAGAGCGCTGACTGCAGCTAAAGGTTAGAGAAATAAACAAGTGTTTTAACTTGAATGCAGAGAGCAAGTGCTGACATAAGACAGGCAAATGAATGGCGGTGGTACAAAGGAAAAACCGGTATCCAGTTTAGGTGAAGTTGAGTTAAGTATTAGACAATGGTTGGTTACATTTAGAGCTGCAACGATTAATCGACAAATCGATTATAAATCGATTATTAAAAAAATCAGCAACTATTTTGATAATCGATTAATTGTTTTGAGCAATTTTTTTATAAAAAAATTCCAAATTCTCTGATTTCAGCTTCTGACAGTAAACTGAAATATCTGTGTATTTTGGACATAACAATACATTTGAGGACGTCAACATGGGCTTTGGGAAATTTATCAAAATTGTTCACCATTTTCTGACATTTTACGGACCAAAACACTAATCGCTTAATAATCGATTAATCGAGAAAATAATCGACAAATTAATCGATTATCAAAATAATCGTTAGTTGCAGCCCTAGTTACATTGACATTTTTACCTGCCCGGACGGCCTCACTCTCCAGCACCACCCTGTTGAAGATGAAGCGGATGTACTTGGAGGGTTGTGGCGTGCGTGGTCCCTCTTTGCCCAGCAGGTGAAGGATCTTTGTGGCCAGCACCGTGTGCTCACAGTCCTCAATGAACTCACACAGGTGAGCCAGGCCCGTCTCTTTGCTCTCCGGGTTCTCCTCGATGATGCTGATGATGCAGTCCACGATGGCCCGCTTGTACTCAAAACCGCCCTGCAGGGAGGGGAGAGGTAGTAGAACGCAACATTGATGTATGCTTATTCATCATCAGATTTTTAAAGAAGACTCAAGACTCACTTCTTTAGTTTGGCTTTCAATTTAGTTTCATTTACTGACCTTAATAATATTTCCTTTTTACCTGTTTAACAATCTTTCTATTTTATTATATTTTCTTTTACTTGTTTTTACAACATTAAAATTTTATTAAAAAAAAAATTAATTCATAATTTTCAGGCTTTTATAGTCACTTTTACTCATTTAGCAATTATTTTATTAATGGGGTTTAGAGTTAATATTTTGATTTGTCATCATTTGTCAGTGGCCTGTCAATGATCAACTTACATCGTCTCTGAGCATGTTGGACAGGAAGTTCATCATGACGCTGTGCTTTCTGGGATACTTCTGGCACAGAGCACTGATGGCCTGCACCACCACC
Source organism: Hyperoplus lanceolatus (assembly GCA_026929865.2). Lineage (NCBI taxonomy): Eukaryota > Metazoa > Chordata > Actinopteri > Uranoscopiformes > Ammodytidae > Hyperoplus > Hyperoplus lanceolatus. The sequence continues at coordinate 14,791,542 of CM049416.1, read as the reverse complement.
ACCTGGAGTAGACGAGCACAATGCCAATACAAATGTCAGCCATAGAACAATGACACTCTTGTTGTCTGTGTGGAGGGGGGGGCTGTGCTATCAAACACATGTTGAAACTAAACTAAAAGCAAAGCTCCTGACCTTGAACTCGTCGGAGATCTCGGAGACAAAGGAGGAGATCTGTTTCATGAGTCGGTCCACGCTGCCCTCGCTGCCGGTCTTCAGCAGAGTGGTGATGGCCAGTGTGGCGATGCTGCGGTTTGAGTCTGTGATCAGGTTCTCCAGGTCCAGGTTACACGCTGTCACTGCAGACGGATGCTTCATGGCCACCTGGTGGACACAAAGGATATGTCAGTGTTCATTTTTCTTTTTTTTGACCTATACATTTAGGGGTGAACGTTTTTTTGTCAAGAGAGATAAATAATAAAGTCATGCAAGGAACTTTTCTACATTCCAAAAAGCTCAGCAAAAAGACAAACTTTAGACTTAAAGTGATCAATGCTTATGCATAAGTAGAACAAGCTATGTAAAGAGGGGACGGAGAGTAAAGCCGTACCTTGTTGAGGGTCCTGACTGCAGCGTATCTCAAGGCTGCTTTAGGAGAGCTGCAGAAGAGCTGCAGCACTACAGGGGGACAAAGAAAAAACACAATTAGACTCATAAATAAAGCTCTATTAAAAAAAAAAAAAAAAAAACATAATTCTGCTCTTGACAAGGTGTGAGTAAACTACGTACCGGACACAGCAGGGGCCAGCTCCCTGGCAGTACAGTTGGGCATGTGGACGATGGCGGAGGCAGCCTCATACACCACCATCTCATTCTTGTTCCTCAGGCAGCTCTCGATGAAGTCGAACAAGGGGCTGTCGTGGCTGAGAAACACAAAGGTAGAATACAATGCTGTATATCAGATTACTGCAGGTCTGCTAAAAAAATACCAATTATTATTATTATTACTACATGTACTCACCCTCCCTCTGTCTCATCCAGCAGCTTGCTGGCAATCCTGATGAGCATGCAGTAGGCAAAGGGAGACTTGAGGCCAGACTTGGTGAACTTGTTGAGCATCTTGGTGACAGCCAGACGGTCGTTCTTTCTGAGGTGATACAACAGGCCCAGGGCGTGGTACTGGAATACGGGGCGCGCGCACACACACACACAACAGCTTTGAAATATTAAACTGGCAACTATTGATACCACAACAGCACACTATATAACTTTTATGGATGACCGTGTTCCACCTACCTGGACCATGATGTTGTCACTGGATGCAGCCTCCTGGGCTTCATTCACCCAACGCTTCACCACGTCGTAGCTCATCTTCACCATGTGCTGAACACACACAGACAGAAAATACGGTTAACACAGCTGCATCTCAATTACACAGGTGTATTTATATTGGATTTTATAATAGGAATATGAAATGTGTTATTTACCAGTGAGGAGACCAGGGCTGAGCTGGACACACTGGGCACCTTGTCAACAATGGCCTGCTTCATGTATCTCTCGATGGCCTGCAGCATGGTGGTCTGCAGAGAAGACAGGGACAAATTCAAACAAAGTATGCTTCCGTTTCCTATTCATAAGAATGAAACATCCTTCATACAGGACTATGATATTTTATTGCATGAGATGACAAGGTTAACGAAGAGAGAAAAATAAAGCAGCACTCACATCTGTAATCCTGCAGAGGGCTCTGATAGCAGGTCCTCGGTAAACGTCTTCCTTTCCAGTCATGTCTTTGGTCAGGCTGTGAATAAACACAACAGTAAAATAAAAGAGTTATTTAAGTCAAACAGTCAAAATCTCTAAGTTGTGTATTAGGGTTACTGTATGATAACAGTTGCATTAAATAGTCAGATCTGAACAAACTCTGGACAAACTATTTCAGAGCTACTTCCAAACTGAACCGAGAAAAAAAAGACACAATCCAAACTCAAAGCCGTTTGACGTCATGGTACGAACCTGCTAGTGACAATGATGACATCCTCAGAGATGTTGGCCATCTCCTTGATGGTCAGATAGCACATCCTCCTTAGGGTTTGCTGAAAAGAGAAAGCAATAGAATTATGAACTAAAATATTTATATTGGAACTGTACAGATATACGTTACATTACACACTGATGCTATGATGTCATTTTATTAAGTATCCAACCCATTTACTAATAAGTAATTAGTGTGAATGGCTGATTTCTTACATCATTGGACTGAAAGAGCCTGGTCATCGCAAAGAAGGCCTCCGTAGCCTCCGTGGTCCCAAAATGCTCTCCCTAAATGAACACAGACGTGGGAGTGAGAGAGAGTTCCGATGTGAAGATAGATAGATGGACGGACACCAACTCGACACATACCAAAATAAGTAGCTTTCATTTTCTTTACCAAACAAAGGTTTTTACCTGGTTGAGTAGGTAGATAATCTTGGTGAGAATGTGGAGACATCTTCGTGGGTTGATGGGGGTCTCATTGAAGATACGCGCCTGTGAACAAGAAGGCACACCTTGTTTATTTTCAGATGACACCATCTAGTTGCCTTTGCTCATACTTTTTCTCACATCAAGTGCAAAACACGTTTTATGCTAAATGAATAGAAATGCTTAAAACTTTACCTCCTGCAGCACCGCACTCTTCTCCAGATGTTGGAAAGGGTTCGACCCACTTCCTAAATGTCACAAGAGCAGAATCAGACGTGAGTGTCATTAAAACTAGTCTTGATGTACACATAATGGGCACATTTAATGTTACATATGTATAAAAAAACACGCATGCTTTAAATTAAAATATCATTGCATCAAGTTTAAGCCACGCAATGTATACGTTGATATCATGTTCAGAGCGAATACGTCTATAAAGCAACATGACAACATCCAGCTGACACTTCCATTCTAGCAATGCTAACGCTAAACTCAACGTAGGACTGAGGCTGGTATTACTGGGACATACAATAACAGCGGTTGATATGTTTTATTGCAGCTCCAGTTTATAAGCGACTTTATATCATACATGTGAATTATCCTGCATGACAGAGTAAACGGGCGAGTTACTTTATCCTGAAAGCTATCGTTAACTTTAGCTGTTCGGCTAACAGGTAACAGGCTAGCTTCGCGCTAGCTTCCAAATCAATGTTTCCCTTCTTTTTCAAACGCTGTCACTATTCCAGGTAATAGCTCTTCACTCTTACCAGACTCCTCGTCCTTCTTATCGAACTTCTTAATCATTGTGAAGCAGTGAAGCTGACAGACGAGGGCACAAAGATGCTCTCAGCCTCGGGTCGGGAGCAGAAGCTACTTCCACGTAGCCAGAATGAAGACTCACTTCCTGTTGGAACGTCCACGTCAACGGAACGTAGGTCAAAACCATTCTGCATTATGGCCGGCAGAGGGCGCTGCGGATAAGAATTAACATCACGGCAAAAAAGTTTAAAAATAAAGTGTGCCTTAGGGGCTTTTTATGTGTTGTGTTTTTATGTATTGTCCTGTTTTTTATATTGGACCATGAGTCCGTAATATAGAGTCTATACAATACAGCAATGTAGTTATAGGCCTACCAGTATAAAAAGGAATAATGATAGTATTATACCATAGGCTATATGCTAAGTATATTGCTCGATAAACTAATAAATATTTATATATTTTAAAAAAGCCCATGTTCTCCTTCCCCACTGCATGCCCACTCCTAAATTATTGCCATGCTAACACTGCACATCACAAAAAATGCATGGCATAGGCTACATTTTTTTTTTAAGCTCCAGAAACCAGACCACTCATGATATGCCGAAAAACTTCCCCAGGTTGGATTTGTGTCTGTTTGTTAAAGACACATTTATTTAAGAATATGCACCATGTGAGCACATGTTATGCTGAAACAAGTACTTTTTGACAATTTTGACAATATACTAGGCATGGCCCCTGATCAGCTGCCCACATTACCTGGTCGGTGGGAGTTAATGTAGGCGTGAGAAGTTATTTTGAAGGTTGTTGACATTTATACACCAGTTCAGCAGTGTTACACAGTTGAATCATAACTTGGAGTTGTTAGATAAAATGCCCACAAGATGTCAACATTGCTCCGTGCTCTGGTCTCAAGCAGCAGCAGGTGAACTAGAGTAGTAATATTGACTATGTAACACCACATGTATACCACTGTATAAAATAGCTGCTGAAGTGTTTAGTTGAGCAGAATTAACACAAGTCTCATCCACTGACAAAATGAAATAGCATTTGAGCAGTGACATTTTAACCTACTAATTATACCAATGCTTTATTTGAGGAAAAACAATCCTTTATTTTGAGTATAACAATTATCTTACCCAAACATGGGTAAGATAATGATGACAGTTTTATGAAATTAGGCTATATGTAGCCCAATTGTTGGTTACATCATAAGGCCTACTGTTCACATAGTAGAGCCTGATACTGATTTTTGATATAGGCCTACCATTTTTTTTTAAATCTTGACCACATAACATTAACTTATGAACAATTCAGTAATTTATTGTAACTTATGACCAGCAAAACGATTGGTGCTGATAGATATATAAACAAAAAGCTTAAATTGCCCAATAATACTTCACATGCTGCTGTGGTAGTATCACTATAGATATTAAAATAGTACAGGTATAATCATTTAGCAATATTTCCAGTGATTGCTGTGTTCAAAATGCTGCATATGAAAAAGGCAAGTGTGGTTAGTTTACGTCTGCTTTATTTGAGGAAAAATAATCCTTTATTTTGAGTATAAAAATAACAGACATCTGATTAACACAAACATTCCCATGCATTCGCATTTTTGTGTATTTCATGATCTTGCAGTTGGTGTGTGCAGTATGTCAGTGTCTGTATTCCTGTTTCTCCCTAGATTCTGGCATCATTTTAGGCTCCCGTGTGAACATCTGAACAACAAAAAGATATAAATAAATGAAGCACCAAAGAGAAAAATGTAATGTTATGATTATGCAACAAAAATACAAAACATCTGTCCTTTGCTAAGGATGTAAGAATTGATCAACACAGCTGCATTCTTTGTCATGTTCTTAGTCCAAGATTTAAAAATTTGATGACTTTGGGGGCAAACCCGTCACATGAAATATTCATTTTACTGGGGGGGGGGGGGGGATGGAAGGGGCCCCTCAAAATCTTAATGGCCAAAGCAAGACAATGTCACCTGTTTTGAAAGGCATAAATGTTTTGCCTGAAGTGACCAATCGTCTTAATAAAAGTAAAAAACAAAAACTGTCCTATTGCTGTTCACAGTCCACTGCTACAACATTTCTGATGATGCATAAGACGATCATGAATTATTCTCACCAATATATACAACTTTAAAAGTGAATTTAGAGTAAAGGCTAACAATCTACATTTGCAATTTGACTGTTGGCCTATTTATCAGACTGATGTTGTATTATTTAGGCTATGAGATTGAGGTTGAAGAATCATTGCCCAACTTTTAGTCACAGGGTTTCATTATTTCACATTGTTTATTGTTCCTAATGGAGGTTTCCACAGTGTTTCGATTGGGGCAAGAATGGATCAATAATAGAGAAACTTCGATTCCAATGACCCTTCACAGGAGCGCAACTCACGTAGGCTCTATTAGAAACGCTTCTTGTATGTAGGATAATGTAATGCAATTTGTGAATGGAAAAACAAAAACAAATCGACAACATTACTTAAACAGTGAATAAGGAGTGATTCATTACATTGGAGTAACGAGGAGGCCAACTATGGTCATGGCTGTCTGTCTATGTCAAACTTGTCCCGATATGCTCATTTTCTCCTTCCGATCTGAGCCAGGAGACGCGCGTTCTCCGCCGCCTTGGCTCGCAGGTTCTTGGCTTTGGCCACGTCGAACAGCACGTTCATGATGTTGGTCGGGACGTCCAGCGACAGCGTGAGCTTGCTCCTGCGGTCCCCTTTGATTCTGCTGTTACGTAACATCTGCCCTCGGAGTTTCGTCCGTCTCATGAAGCGGTAGTTCCCGGGGCTTGAAGTCCTTTTCTCCCGGCTGGACTCGGCAGAAGAAGACATAGAAGAAGTGGAGGATGATGATGAGGAGGAGGAGGATAGATACTCGGCGGACTGCAGGAGGGAGCCCCAGCCGTCCACGGGGGAGAGGCTCCGGGACCTTAAGGCCATCTGGCCGTCGCACAGCAGGTCTGAGCGGGTCTGGAAGAGGCGGAAACACAGGCTGGAGGTCGGTGTGCACAGGACCGAGAGCAGCAGCAGGGTCTTCAAGGAGGACAGCATGCTGTGTCCCTCTCTGTGGGGCCAACACAGGTTGAGAGGGAGAAGAAGGATGACAAACTGGTGTTTTAAGTGTATTCATATTAAGGCAAGTGGTCGAGGACACGCTGACAATGAAGTGGAGCTTAAACTTAAAATAATTTGCCCCATCACAGTTTCCAAAAGTGCGCTTTTTTACAACGTAAATATTGATTTACATTTAAATGCAAAGACAAAGTCTCTGTTTTGTTTCTTATAAAAAAAATAGGGTTTTAGAAATCGAAGACAAAAAGCAGTTTGGCATGTGTCCTCAGAACAGTCTTTAAGCCTCGGCACACATATAAAGTACAAGGCAACAGTTTAAAGGCAAGTGGCTCTAAACCCTAAACACCACAATCATTTTGGCACAACTTACCTACTCCACTCGTGTCCTACAATGAACAAAAACTGTTAAAATAGGTCAAACAAGACGTATCCCTGCACAAAAATAAACAGACATACATAAATCCCACACAAGTCAAGATAAGCAATCCAGAGAGGCTGATAATAACTCGGGCGGAGGGTCAGCATGCAGTGCGCACTGTCCGAGAGGCACTGTGTCTTGCTCGTCCATTCCTTACGCATTCATTTAGTAGGAGCCATCAAACTGAAGTCCTACGCCAGCAACAACGTCATCCCCGTTGACACTTTAGTTGGATGTGAAGTATCCAATTGGCTGTGGTGCAGTGATGTAGCCTACGTGTGGCAAATTATAAAAGAAAAACTAGTTGGTTAACGTGATCCTTCTCCTGCCGGTGAACGCGAGGAATCACGACCACAGATACGAAAGAAAAACAATTTGCCGAAGACTTTTTACTACGTTTTAAACGCAGTAGAGGATTTCACCCTTAAAATGTTGTATTGTAGTGCAACTTAAATGTAGCCTGGCACCGCCCACCTACCTACTTCCGCTCAATTTTCATTTCACTTCAGTAATCAAAGTCATCTTCTGTACAAATGAATGATTAACTACGATGGTCTGGTAGGACCAGGCTAACTTAAATTAACACTCTGCTGCAAAATGAAAGACACTTCTGTTGACGTGTGTGATTATTGTTCAGGACCACGGACATACTTTTACCAAAATCTGATTGCATATAAATGTTCATACATATTCTGAAACTTTGTTAAAAAAATATATTTTTTATTGTCTAGAGACCATTTGACAGCGCTGTGTTGGCGTCATTGTTCTTATAGAACATTTGGTCAGAGAACTGCCGTGATCAGTTGAAACTACTTTTTGTGTCATATAGCCTAACTAACTTGTTATTCCATGAAACTTGTTGCATTGTTTAATGAAACATTGTGTACATTTGTTGGAAAAGGTCTTGCTCATTTTCAACCTCATGTACAAACAAAAAGTTAGTTGCATTAGTCAATGACTGATAAGTCGATTGGTCGGCAACTAATTCAATAATCAATAAACAATAAGTTAATTGTTTCTTTTTTAGGGAATTGCATATATTTGGATTCCAGAATGATAGTTGAATAACACAATACATTTGGGATTTTTCCACAACCTGGAACAAACCAAAATAGGCTCTATGTAGGCTATAAAGAAATCAAAAGGTATTATTGAATGATGTATTAACCATGAATAAAGTAATCAGTTACTGCTTATAAATCATTTATAAAGTCAAGTGTGGTTTGTTAGGAAGACATTACATTTAAATAAAAAAAACATAAACATATCATCACTCTTGGTACATGTGAGATGTATAAAAAGTGCAAGGTTTTAATTTCCCCCGTCACAATCGTGTCAGCTTGACTCATTGACAGCTTCAGGTTATAGACGCAAACAAATGCGTAATTAAGAGCGACAACATGCGACCTCGAGTGTGCTATTGCTTTTATACAGCAGTTTTACAACTGAAATTCACAAGTTAACTTTAAAATGTGATCTTTAATCATTTAAGAATGTATTTGCTTCCGCCAACACAAATAGTTCGACAACAGCAGTCAGAGCGGAGCGCGTTGCTATGCAACAACTTTACGCGAGTGAGCTCGTCTTGCTTTGTTTACTCTGGTAACAACATTAACCACGGCGGCCCGATGTCCCGTAAAAATCACCAAAGAAACGGAACGGCGGATCTTAATCTAGTTGGTAATAAGGTCCGCTGCCCAATCCAAACCCCCCACGCTTCATTTCCCAGAGTTTATGAGTGTATTTCGGCCCGGGGGAAGTAACGTTATACAATGAGGTGGGAAAGCTAGGCTATGCTAAAGCTATGCAGCGCTCGTATTATTCAGCAGCCTGAGTTTATCTCCACACACTATTGCTGTCTTCAGTAACGTGAGTGTGAGCGACTACCGCACACTGTCTCTGTCTGTGTCTGTGTGTGGCAGCGATGCCCTCTCACAGGGGAGAGACTCGCCACAGTCAACCGGAGTCACACACACACACACAGATAACACACAAGTGAAGCTCCGGCTCATCAGTGAGCCGCGGAGTGATTTTGACAGTTGGTCTACAGTTTGGTGAACAGTCTGAGTGATGTTGTTCGCTAATATCAGCACTCCTTCAGAACGCTCAGAAGGTCTCTCGTCCAATCAGATCACTCGCTCAGAACCAACTGCTGTATAAACTTCCTTTGATAACTGCACTAGTATGTATCATTCACATGCTGTATAAGATAACTGATATACACTATCTGTAGAACATTGTGTATTATAATTAAAGCTTTTGCATGCGCAACACAGGGCATGGGAACCACCTGCAGGGATGGACACCACCACGACAGAATGAAGAGGGAGAGTGTGGAAGGAGTGACAGGGTGTTAGGGGTCAAACTCTAATGAGCGGCTTTATTGTAGCATCATTATGACTTCAAGCCTTCGCAGCTGGAGCCATCACAGTCTGTGGTACAGACTCTGACGAAAGACGTACTGCGACTCTTAAGTTTCTGTCCTGAAATTGATCCATGAAATGAAATGACTTCCTTCTCCTCAACTTCAATGGAACAAATCCAACCTTTCATTACTCTTCTGGATTCGGCTGTTGACAGTCACTTGACAAGAGGTTTTGCTGAGCACATCTTTCATCTGTCGTTCTGTATCAAAGCCTGTTGCTTGACTAAAGTGTGAAGTACTGTATGTATCTTTTTTTAAATGATTTTTTACAAGCAAAAAAGACTACTAATAGGCTGGGATACTTTCGCTTCTTTTTTTTTGATAAATAGTCATCTAAATACTTTCTAGAATTCTCGTTGTCCTGACACTAGTGAATTTCAAGACATCGTCATCAGTTTCTTACTTCAAGGGTTGGGGCCCTAAACACAGAAGATACAGTATAGTTCTGGTTACTTCAAATGACATATATCTTTATTTTTGTCTTTGACTTTGCTTAATCAGGACTGTATTGGTGCTGCTAACATTTGATTGGTGAAAGGAACAAAAAACAAAATTCCGTTGTCTTCCACTTTAATCCAGAAACAGATTAACTGAAACACACATAATTGCCACTTGGGGAGAAACAGTCAATTTAAACAGAACATAAAATGTCACATTTCAAGTTTTAAAGTTTATGTTTTGGGGTCGTTAAGAAATGTACTTAATTGGGAAAAAAGTAGATCTATTTTAGTATGAAAAAAGCAGGAGTCATACAGTTGAAAGCTAAAATGTTGATTATTAATGGTAAGGTAAATATGTTTTGCAGAATAGCATGTTTCTAAGGTCTTGACTAGTTGACAGAGGGTGTGGTTCAATGAGAACAGCCTGTCAGCGTAGGCTGTGTAAGCAGTTGACGTGGACATATAAACAATCGTAGCATGTGGGAGCACATTACAGTGCAGAATCGTGACTATTATGACAAATGCCTATGGAGACTTGTTGGGTGATATGGTGATTCAAAAGTATCTTCTTCAAAAGACCAATCAATGGCATCCTGAGAATCTAAGCTGTGTCGTGCATTTTCACGTGTCACACTGCCAGAAAAAAACAAGTGTGTGCTGCCACCACATCAACACACACGCAGGAATCCCCTGATACTGATGGAGAGTCCTCTGAAACAGTCCCCCGCGTGATCTCACTCTCTGAGCCCCTGTCGGCCCCTCATCTGTCTACCCAGCCTGGCCCATAACACCCCCTGCCAAAGGAACATATGTAGCGTTGGAGGTGGCAGCAGGCAATCAGCGACCAGCTACTTATAATTTGTTCTCACCGCTCATGATGCAAGGCAATTGACAAAAACATAAGAAAAAGTGAGGTTACAAAAACATAAGAACAGGTGAGGTTACACAAGACTTGAGGGACGGAGAAAGAAGAGACAGAAGACAGATCACAAAAAAAGTAGTAGATTTAATTCAGTTCAGTAGAGTGAATATTGATCACTTTTGACATTCAAAAACACAGGCTAACATCATCAGTCTAATCATTTTAAAACATTCACATTTTGATTCGCAACGTTTTGTCCATAAAACAAATCGAAGAACAGCTGCTAAAATATATAAATACATCCAATATAAAAACACAAAACAACATTTTACAGGTTATGTACAAAAACTCATTTCTTGCTTGTAGTTGCTATAGTTTAATCTCTATGTCTTGGTACCAGTATAAAAAAAATACACACCTTCAAGACTACAATATTCCCCTTTTTTATACTGTACAAACCACAATTATTTCAAAACTAGAATCTCTCTTTCTTATCTGCCCAGCTGCTTTAATGGACATTTCAACTTTGACCTGATTGGATCCCCCTTCCGCTCCTCTCCATCACACACCCACTCTGGCAATCTTGTCTGGAGGGGAAGCGATTTCTGTTGCCCCCACAGCCTCCGTAAACGAATGGTCTGCACTCCCCCGAACGAGTGTGGAAGTACCAGAGCAGGACATACTCTGAACAGGCCCCCTCTGACATGGGCTCCACGCAGCGCTCTGTGGCTGAACACAGCATGCCAGGTGAAAGAAAGGTCAGAAATATCAAGACAGATTGAAATGCTGTAGAATCGCTGCCTGGTTCAGCTTTAACTAAAGCATTCCAGACATGATTTCACACCTATTTTTCACTAAACACCCAACTCTACTCATCTGACTCTAAAGAAATAAGAAAAGAAAATATCTCCTTAATATGAATGGGTAACTACACTGTGAAAATGTTGTGTATAAAGTGAGTCTCTGGAAGCTATAATTTTTGATATTTTATGACTTACTCATCATCCTCATAAACTCATCCTCATAAACTTTTCATGGCGTTCTTATTCATAAATTGCCATCCTGAAATCTTGCACAGGCTTTCAAACATTCATGGATTAAGTTGTTGGTCTTATCATCTCATTTCTTATAGATCGTGAAAATATGAAAAGGAAAAGACAGGAAAACTCAGATACGTAGCGAATAAACAAGTGGAAAAAAGAATAAGGGAGGCAGAAAGATGAGAAGGAAATCATTCGTCTTTGCTTCTCACCATCAGTGTTGGTTCCAAATGACCTTCTTCTCTTCCTCTGTCCCCACTCCATGGTCCCTTCCTCAAGAGGATCTGAGGTTAGGACAACATGGAATGAGAAGGGTCACAGTTTGGTGGATTCAATAGTTTGGGTCCAAGAAGGAATCACTTACACACACAACAAGAAAAGGCAAAATCCAAAAATATTGGAAGCAGAAAAAATAATAATAAGAAAGAATTATTCCAATGAGGCTAGTTATTACAAATTATGCGTGAAAGGAAGTTAAATGCAGTGCAGAGGCTGATACAAATAGAAATTTGCCTTTGATACTTTTATAGTCTCCACATTAAAGTGTAAATACAGAGCTGTGGAGCACTTTCATTATATGCTTCACAGTCAGAGCTTGACGTCCCTGCCTTACACCTAATGATTGTAATTTATGAGTAAAAATACTGACATTGACTGTGGGCAATGACAGTCTTACTCCTTGATTAGTTTTTTCTTGTTATGTTTTCCCGAAAGCGAGAATTAAAATAAATTGGGATGCAGAACGCTGCTCTTGCCTGGGGACTGTGTTTGCTAATGAGCTCAATGGCGTATTGTGGGATTTCGTGGTATGTATTAAACTTTCAGTTTTGTTGTTTTAGTTGTCGTTGTTTTCTTAATGCTGAAGGCTTCAGTAACAGCAGAATTAAACGTAGTTACAGTAGCATTAGAGGAGCTTAACCCTGATGTGCTGTGTAGCCCCTGAACCTTCATTGGATAGCTGAAATGTAGAAATACCAAGGAAAAGTGGGCAGACTCTGGAATTAGACTGAGGACATGGAGTGATATTTGCATTAATCATTAGGCTACTGGGGTTCCCCAAGTTTTAGATGTCTTAAAAAGGAGTGAGAGGAAATGTAATGCAAAAATATTTTCCACAGGTGTAATATTGAAATGATTGTTTTTACCAGTGCTATTTGGCAGGATCCCGAGAATCGTTTCTCTCACTTCTCTCACTTCGTCTCCATATTCTTCCTGTTCTTCCCCTCCCTCTTCTATCCCTACTTCATGGAGGTCGCGGTTGAGGGATATCACCACGACATCTGGCACATCTTTCTCCTCAGTCACTGCAGTTGTTGCGTCTGGATCCACGGACTTTACCATGAACTTGTATTCCAGCCCTGTGGAAGACACACGAGGATTAACACCAACTACTGTATATCTTGTAGAATACATCGACATACTTTTGAAATATATAAGCATTTGGTGGCAAAGTTTGAGTAAATAAATCAGCCATAGTCTGACCATTAAATGACAATTTCTGATATTACAAAACATTGGCTTTGGTTTCTTAGTTCATGCCACCCCAACCACTTAATGTATTATTACTTGAATGTAGAGATCTTGCTATACTTGTATTTTCCTACTGTCAAACAATTGCCAGTGAGACAAAAGTTAAATATGCAGATTTATCCCTGAAGTCTCTTGTAAAGTGTGTGGGGAATTCTTCGTCTCATGTTTGTGAATGGCTCCACTGTTGCTGGCACCATGGTGTGTGTTCCTCTGAGAGAACACAACAGATGGCACAACACACACGGGTGCCATGGGGCTGCCACAGGAACTCTATTACAAACAACCAAACACACTTGTACAATATGTAGTACAATCTAGAGGCCCATGTTTATTCACTCTTCGATAAATGGGGTAAAGAACAAGGGCACATAGAGGGTTCAAAATGTACAAGTGAAATCCATTACACTCCCAGCACACACGCACACACACACACACACACACACACACACACACACACACACACAAAAAAACAATCTTACCACACTTGTCTGTCACCTCCTGTGTGACTAGCTCCTTCACTTCTTCAGCCTTGACATAGTGAAAGACAAGATTCAAAGTAATTTGATTAATTCATTAATTCATATATATGAATGTGGGTGCTTTTTTGTGTGTTTCACGTACAGAGAGTCCAGGCTCCCCCTTCTCCCCTTTTCCCCCTCCAGTGCCCACTGTTCCCTAAAGTAAAAAAAGACATTTAGCAATGCATTAGATCAATAAGGTTCTATCAAGCTGTAAGTATTTGTTAAAGCATTTTAATTTAAACAAAACCACTAGAACGAGTTAATGTGCCACGCCCTACCCTAACTAGCCGTCAGCACCTTCAATCATCATGCCAAACTCATGTCACAGGCAGCTATTCAGAAATAATCTAGATAGCCTTTTTGAATGGTTTAAAGTGTCAATGGACATTACTACACTGTGTATATGCAATTTAAAAAAGAAAGTTATAGTAGGATGCGTTGCTTTGTCTATTTTCACTGTTTTTCCCTTTGTGAAAATGATTAGGTTGACAGGAGATAATTAGAAAAGCCATTGATTTACAGAAGCTAGTGGAGAATGTTCCTGTGTAGGACACTCACACTGGTTCCCCGGAGTCCTGGAGTCCCGGGTGCTCCCCTCTGACACGGCTTCAGTCTCCCCCTTCTGCCTCTCTCCCCCTGTTTGACAAAATACAATGTGCACGGAGAAAACACAATGTGAGTTCTAAAATTCTTTCACAACAAAGGCGTCTTCGCCAAGAGTAAAATATCCACACCAGCACAACTGTACCACTCACATCCAAGCTGTATGAAAGACAGACAGACCAATTAGGTGGGTTCCAGACACTCTTTCTGTCAACGCTGAAAGTCTGGTAATTGTAGCTGAATGCAGCTAATTGAGTAATATATTATTCGAAGGCTGCAGACAGAAATAGACCCTTGTGCTTGTGTGTGTGTGTGTGTGTGTGTGTGTGTGTTGTGTGTGTGTGTGTGTGTGTGTGTGTGTGTGTGTGTGTGTGTGTAAATTAAGGAAATGTCTCGGCTGTATCCACTGCCGCAGTGCATAGAGCTCACGCAGACAGTCACAGACATGGCGGTTACTCGGTTCATTGCGTTGCGTCACATTGACCATCTTCTCCTCTTGCAGCTTGGACTTTTTCTTCCATAATATTCAGAGGAACACAAGATACAATAAATGAATGTTGAGGTATCTTAACTGTAGCTTTTGATGTACGGCCCACTGCTTTTTGGGTGCTGCCATACCTAGTGTTCGTTAAGGAAGTGGCTTTATTGTGCCAGCACCACTCAGTCAAAAGGAATGGTAATCAGGCTCGTTCATCGATGAGTATACTTCTTAGTAACGATTCATACCTTCAACTACACAACTGGTGTACCAAGTGATCAAACTGTGTAGGACTGAAATTATCACAAGAGTTTAATTTGCATTTTTCAATAACTTTGTATCAACACAAAGTGCTTTTGTTGATTGACCATTAATAGATTGTTTGAACTAAATTATGTAAGTAAATGTTCTGAGTTCAACTGATTGAGTAAATTTTTTTCAATGCAGTGGAAAAAGTGTGTGGAAACCTGCAGGGTCATTGTTGCAAATATAACTTGTGCTAACAGTTTAATTTTTCATGTATAATTACGGAATACCAATGCAAACTAATGAAGAGGTAATTATGTGAATAATCTTTTTTTTACCTGTATAATCCCAGCAAACAATTCCATTTTGTTGTTAGGCCTAAATGTTGATTTAATGCCAATATAAAGAAAGATTTGATCAAAATCAGATTGTTACACTGACGTTGCTTATGGGTGTATCCGCGTCAGCTCAGCCCGGCAGATTTGACAGGAGATATTGTTGATCAACAACTTGACGCAATGAGGATCTGATTTGTGTAGAAACAAGCTAACGATTAGAGAGATAGCATTCACGTGAGTCTTTGTCAAAGGACAACAGCTAGATGACTATTCATTCGTTATCTGGAGGAAATTACGCACCCAAGTCGTGATCACGAAAACAGCTTGATATCTTATGACGTGTGTATAATCCATCTGTAGTGCCGATAGTGAGCACACGTTTTGCTTTTCCATTCATCGGTGCAATAACTTGTTATCAATGCATCATTGAAATTACACAGTCAGGAATAGTAATGCTCTATACTGCACCTTAGACCCTGTGCTCCCGCGAGGTCCTGCCAGTCCTGGTGGGCCCTCATCTCCATCTCTCCCAGGAGTCCCCGATGAGCCCTTAAAGCCCGGGAAACCAGCGAAACCGGCTGAACCCTGTACAGCGCAAGAAGAATGTAAGAAAGTAAATTAACACAGCAAACGTTTGTGTGCAGGGGAACATGGAAGTCCATTTTAACAATGTTATCAGCCTATCTTGATCAGGAGTCAAATGAATGCAAAGAAAGTTACTTGATGAACTTTGAGAATCATTTCAAATCAAAAGGTGTGCAATGAGCCTTGGGCGGGCTATATATGCACTCTCCAAAATAGTGTTTGGCCTGTGCCCGTTAGCATCCTTCTGATAAGCTAACACTTGTATGACGTATGCTTAGCTGATATGGTGGTAGCTAAAACTCAAAGTGGAGGTAGCCTACTTTCTCCTGGGAATCTTTCTGTGACATGCACATAACCATATGAATCTAATGAGTTGGATAACAACCAGTGATATTGATCTAAATTGACAAACCTTTTCTCCTTTCACGCCTTGCTCACCATCAACACCATTGATGCCTCCTTGTCCCTTTTCACCCTTAAAGTAATATTAATGAGAATAGTGAGTTTGTATCATTTTGGAGAAGACAGAAAGTTCAATATTAATAATGATTGATAAAATAACTCTTGAAAGTTTACCTTGCGCCCTGTGAGTCCATTCAGTCCAGCTACGCCAGGTGTACCAGCGAACCCCATGTCTCCCTGTTTGGAAAAGGACACCATGTTAACTGATTACTGACAGGATCTTCTTTGATGGCATTGTTTAACATCTAACTCACTTTTTATGTCTAATAATTAAAATTCTAAGTCAGACCTTTTCTCCATCCAGGCCGAGGCTCCCAATGCGTCCAGGTAAACCTCGGAAACCCTGTAACAACAGGTAACAACATGGAACATGACAATGCACAATCAGTAAATGACAATACAGACATATCCTGCAAATAATAAAACATGGAATAACCAAGGTCACTGGGACAACCGGGACAAATAACAACTGCCTTCACCTTCTCTCCCATCTCCCCTCTGTCTCCTGGTAAACCGGGTTGCCCAGCATCACCCTGTGAATAAAACAAAGAAACAAAAAAACATTCTTGTCGAATCTTTAGAAAAAATAAAAAAAAAAAATAAATAAATAAAAAGATCTAAAAGATCATTACTGGATATACATATTGTTTTTCAGTGTACCTGATTGCCTTTCTGGCCTTGCGGTCCTAAATCTCCTTTGTCACCCTTGGCACCATCCACTCCATGGTCCCCGTTTAGACCCTTAAGTCACATCATTTGTGTGTAGTGAGTTAATACAACATTTTGGAAATGACTGAATGTTTGTAAGTGTTTATGCTGTAGCTCTTTACCATCTCGCCATTCTGTCCTGGCTCTCCTGGGTCTCCCTATATAGGAAAAACAAGACAAATTCAAAACACAGTGTTGCAACAAAAGTATTTAATGGTTAAATTAATTACGTTGCAGGTGTCAAGATATTAAAATGACCCATTACTTACCTTCTGTCCTACCGGTCCTCGTGGTCCGAAGCGCCCCAATGCACCCTTGGTCCCCGCATCCCCCTTCAGGCCCTTTTAAAAAAAACAATTTCAAATTTAAGTTACCAATTAATTCCAGTAGTCTTTTATTAATTGAAGATGCAAATTGCTGATTATTGTCTAGCAGAGAGTTGATAACAACCAGTGGGACATCAGTGACGTGCAACGCATTTTCCAAGCTCTTTCTTGGAAATAATCATTCTATTTATAAGCTGGATTCATTATTACCTTGACTCCAGAAGGACCGTCCTCGCCCTTCTCTCCTTTATCGCCATCGAAACCTGGAGGGCCCAGCTCACCCTGAAACACACAAAGGTCTTCAGCTCATAAAATGGCAAGACTTAAAGGTGCTATGGGGAACTTTTTCTTATTTCTAAAAACAGTTTAATTTTTCCTCTGATGATCATGAATGACATGTAACTGCAAACAAGACCATCAGTGCAAAGAATGCTAATTGAATATAGTTTTTCTTAATGCCTTTGTCATGGCTCCCCAGGAACTACAGCTGGAGTAGTAAAAACACTATTGCATTGTAAACAGTTGTGTCAAATGTTGTCAAAAATGTCCCTTACTTATGTCACGTGCTTGGGTGTACATTTATTGAGTGACTGCAACAAGCCGGCTTCTCACCGTGTCTCCTTTGATACCCTTAAATCCACGTGGTCCTTGGATCTGAAGCACACTTCCCTGTGGGAAGAGATTATGGATTTATCAAGCCATGAATCATGTAAACTTTGTGCATGTTTGGTGTTCTATACAGTATGATGTGCACTGCATGTATCTCCTCTAAAAGAAGTCAACTTTGATGAAACAAATGCTCAATACTTTCTGATTTATCCAACAAAAATTGACAAATTCCTCTTACCCTTTCTCCTCTGACTCCAGGTAGCCCCAGGTTGCCCTGAGAAGAGTCAAAAATGCATCATTTAAGGAATTCGAATAACTTACAAAGTTGTGTTTGCTGACTAAAAATCACGAGTCAAAGATAATTAGTATATGAAGGAATAAAATGAAAAGGTTTATTTAAAAAGTGCAGCTACATTGTGTCAAACACAATTATGACAGATCAGCGGCTCACCGTTTCACCTTTGCTGCCACGAAATCCTTTTGGACCCTAATAAAAAGAAAAAAGAAAGAAAGAAAGAAAGAAAGAAAGAAAGAAAGAAAGAAAGAAAGAAAGAAAGAAAGAAAAGGAGAAATAAAGGGTTTTTGTCTCCAAATGAAGCTCTACTGGTGTATGATGAAATGTTATACTCAAAAAAGGTTGCTTACTAAATGCCCAGGACCTCCTTTCAAACCTGGAGTCCCAGTTTCACCCTGAAAATAAAAACAATATCTTAGGTTTTCTGCACAATACAGAAATGTACTAAATGCTGTGCGTCATGTAGGATTAGATATCATACTAAACTGTGACACAAATTGGTGTTATTTGATATTACATAAACTCAGATCAGGGATTATCCCCCCCCCCCCCCCATCCTAAACATTATACATTTACAAACTGTTTGTTTTAATATGCAAGCTGAAGAAAACTCACTCTTCTGCCCGGGAAGCCGACCAAACCCCTGGCACCAGGCTCTCCGGGGATACTGTCACCCTGATGGGGATTAGAAAAAGATTGGATAAAATTAGAAAAATCCACAACAGATCTTGCAACAGATCACAATGACAGTTTTTTGCTGCTTTAAACATACAACTAAGTTCTTTGAAACATTATGTTGGATTCATGGACCAAAACAAGTTAAGTACTATTAAAACACCAATGTGTACATAAAGTATTTGTACCTTTTCTCCATTATCTCCAGGAACACCAGGAGGACCCTTATTACAGAGAGACAGTGGGTGGCGAAAGAAAAAATATCAGTGACAGTCATTTATGGCCGGCAATCAGATATAAAAAAATAAACAATAAAACATTTTTCATCACACAAATGGTAAACTTTACTATAGATAATACTTTGATTATTTGTGTATTTCTTTCAGATTGATCCATTTTGAATCACAAATATCAAACACAACATTCAATCATTTGTATTTTAACTTACGTGAGGCCCTGCTGCTCCTTTAGGTCCAGCAGTTCCAGGTGACCCGTTCTTCCCCCGTTTGCCCCGCTCGCCCTGCACCGAGACACAGAGAAGATCTTAAGTCTCCTTCAACATCCAATAGCACCAACATCTTCAGCTAACAAACTTGTAAATTGACTTATATGCTGATGATGCACCTCTCTACCCAGCTCCCCTGGGTAGCCCGGGGTACCCCTCAGGCCTGGGGAACCCTGGGTGCCTGCGTTGCCACGGATACCCTGGATACCCTGAGCACCTGGAGGTCCCGATTCACCTGGTTCCCCCTGTAACAACACATGGACAGAGAGAGACAGAGAACAATGGAAAGGGAGAACAAAAAACTATTAAAGGTCACTTGTTCAATGTTCATTGTAATTAGTTTTAGAAATAAAGTAAATTCAATTCATTTTTATTATGTAATGAATTTATTCAGCTCATCTTCTGTTTGAATAATTGCTTTCAAATAGAGTCCTTCTTTCGCTTTATCAATTTATTTGTTCAAACATTAATTTGAATGGATGAGTGAGTCACGAGCCAATTAGATTGCCTAAATTAAAAAGCACGATGGGAAACAAAGTCAATCAAAGTGAACGCGATGGAAAAGACAGTGAGGATTCATTGATTTGGAAAAGGACGTTATAAATAAAGACTTTTTAATTATGAGGAAGGAGAGCTGTTTGTTTGTTTACCTTAAGTCCTGGAGGTCCAGCCTGGCCTTCTGGACCCCTGTGGCCAGTGCCCGGCTCTCCCTAAAAAACACAAAAAAACTAAAAATTGCCACACAACGTTTCGCTTTGTGCAAAACTATGAGAATAATGTAAGTAACAGCAGCTTTTGAATTGGAGTTGTGGTTGTACCTTTTGTCCATTTTCACCAATTTCCCCCTGGAAAAAAGGGTGGATGTAAAGAGTAAAAAAAAAGTTGTCAGAAAAGTGCATTTAAGAACATTGTTTTTCATAAGCCAAAATAAACCAACACAGAGGAGTTTAAAAAAAAAGGAGTGAAAGAAGAAACTTGTCGACATGTTTAACAAGGGGAATTATTGATGTCTGCTTTAATCTACTCTCTCGCGAATGGAACAGAAATAGAACATCAAAGTAATGGAGTCGACTGGCTTCACTGACAAGGCGAGATGCCGGCTGAGCTCTGATGTCATTCACTGATGCAATGTGGGTAAAGGTGTACAGAGCATGTTTTGTGTAGGGATGACGGCCATTCTTGCTTTGGGATGTTGAGGGGATGATTTGAATTAGTATGAGTCAACGGGACTACATTGGTGACTTGGTGAAAGAATCCAGACTTCTGAAGCATGTGACACTTTAAAGGGCCAGTTCACCCAAAATGACAAAACAAAACATATTTTCTCCCTCGCTTCTGGTGGTTGTCTGGTTTTAAGGTAAGGCATCGAAACAGGCGGAATAAGCTATTTCATAGTTGTTTAAGATTACATGTAAGTGCTGTAATATTTGAGTGTTTACCTAAAAAATGTTACATTTGTGACCATGCATTTGGCTTTTCAGTCTGATCTTAATTTAAGTATAAAATGTCTTTATTCACCTTTATTCCTGGGTTTCCAGTCTCACCTGGTTGTCCCTGTTGCATGAGAAATGTTGAATTAACAGCCTTATTTTTAAAGTCTCCTTATTTGGTATTGATTTGGTATTAATGAGTGTGTTGAGGGGAAATCTTTGTGTCCTTACCTTCAGGCGGTAATACTCTGCAGGGTACGGCTGTCCTGTCTCCATCTCCGCCTTCCTCCTCTCCCACTCCTCCCTCTCCCTTACCAGGTCTCTCCCCCCCTCCTCTCTCTCCCTCTCTTTCTCCAGCTCTTCTCTCTCTCTCTCCATCTCCATCCGTTCTCTTGCTCTCTCCCTCTCCAGCTCCTCCTCTCCTTCCCTCTCTCGGTCGACGTCCTCCTCCGTTTCCCAGTTGTAGTCTCCGCTCCTCTCCTCATCTGGGTCAGGGCCTGCTTCTGTGTAGCCATCCGTCTCCTGCACTTCTTCTTCAGTCTCCCTCTCTGTCTCTGTATCACTGTATCGCTGGCTCTCCCTCCATTCTTGCCCCTGTCTCCCGGTGTGTGTTTGAACATCAGGGTTTTCTTCTTTCTTCCTCTAGAGAAAGAAATGTATTGTGATACAAACCAAGATATGTAACACCATCCTAGTTTGGATGAACACTTATTATCTTGATGGCTGACTTACATTCCAGTTGTTATAACCTTGAGCTCCAGAAGACATATGCTGAAATTACAAAAAATGTAGCAATCTCACAACCTGTCCACCATTAAAGGTGGAGTCAGCGATTCTGGAGATTTTTTTTTGTCAGAATCCTTTTTTGTCAAAATCAGTGAATATCTCCTGTTACGGCTCCCGCCTTGTTTTCGCTCCTCCTGTTCCCTCCTTCACTCTCTCTCTCTCTCAGGTGTCCTGATTAGGGGGGCAGGTGCTCCTGTGCCGGTGGCGGCTCTCTCTCTCCACACGAGCCTCTAGGCTGCTGACCTGCTCCATGCTGCTGCTGCTTTCTGTCTTATGATTTAGTTAATGGAGGGCTGTTATTTTAGTGTTCTTTTTGTTTTGATCGTAGCTTTAGAGGGGCCGGGGTATAGTTTAGTTGGAGGAAGACCTGGGCAATAACGCAGTCCAACTGTGGCTGTCCCAGGCTTCCTCCCGTTTTCCTTTTCTTTTACAGCCTCCGGTTAACGTGAGTTTTGGGATTGATTTAATACATTACCTTATGGTTTTAAACGTTGATTCATGGTTTTGTCTTGGTTTCTTTAATTGTTATCGTCCGATTAACAAGCCTGGTAGGTCGGCTGTAACATATGGGGGCTCGTCCGAGATCGTTTGCGAAACCGCACTGGATGCCTCGCGGCGCCTATCTCCGCCACTCCAGATTCGGGGATCTGAACCCGACTCCCTTTCGATCGGCCGGGGGCGACGTAGGCCATCGCCCCACCCTTCCGAACGGCGTTCGCCCATCTCTTAGGACCGACTGACCCATGTTCAAGCCTGGTAGGTCGGCCGTAACACTCCTTACCATTTGCCACCTGTGTGCACTGAAAAAATAAACCAGTGCTTATACACAGGCCTGCCCAGACAAATGACTGGGCCCCTGAAAAGGTCCAGTCATTGGGCCCCCTTTACTCATACTGAACTTGTATCAATGTGCATGATGCGCTTATTCCTACATGAACACATACCCGTACACAGGGCCGGTTCTAGCCAGTTAGATTAGGGTGGGCTGCTGGAAATAATAGTGGGCAGAGATCCCGACGATGCGAGTGCGCGCAGCGTACGAGCGGAAATTTTCTGCTCTTGCAAGAGCTCTGCATCTCCTTTTTGGCACATTTACTGTAACATTTCCTTTAATGTAAGCTTTTAGACACACCAATGCTGTAGGGGGGGTTTACCATGATAGCACTGCTACCAGAAGCTTTCCTCATCAGTATAACAACCATCTGCCACCTTCATTTAAAGGCTAAATATGTAATTTTCTAATTTTCTTAGAAAATAATGGATAAAATATACAGAATAATTTCAAAGACACCTCAAAACTTGATGAAATATCACAGTATCTCTGAATTGAAAATACACTTCTGCTAGCAGAAATACTGATATTAAGGAATTTTCTGGGGGTCTAAAGCCCTTGAAAGTTCCCTTTTTTTCCTTTCTTTTCTGGTACCCTGATTTATGTCCAGGTCCTGGCATCACTGAGCTTGCTAGGTTAGCTTGCTCATCATCAATGCATGCAACGGTTTTGAGGGGGAAAAAACGACCCATAATACTTTTAGTTTTTCAATATAAAATGTGATATATTTTACCCATGTAACAATGAATACAATGTTTTCTTTTATAGAAAGTTCTCTTGCGAATATAGCGTTCATAATAAAGGTTGGCTAAATTAGGTAACCTGCAAAAAAAAAAAAAAAAAAAACCCTTATGGGCGGCCCTGTACACAGCCAAGCTCTGTAAGCAGACA
This sequence comes from Hyperoplus lanceolatus, assembly GCA_026929865.2. Classification (NCBI taxonomy): domain Eukaryota; kingdom Metazoa; phylum Chordata; class Actinopteri; order Uranoscopiformes; family Ammodytidae; genus Hyperoplus; species Hyperoplus lanceolatus. The sequence continues at coordinate 14,768,285 of CM049416.1, read as the reverse complement.
TGTGTTAGCTACGATGGTCCGCTTTGTTTACATACCCATCTACAGAGCACAGGCTGTGTATAAATACTGGACAGGTAGCAGATCATTTGACAACAAGTTTTCTCCAGAATTGCTGACTCCACCTTTAAGAGGCCCATATTTCATCGGATGCAAACTAAATCAAATGTTTACATTTCTAAAGGCTGGAAATATGGAATAGTTTTACTTTTTGTGCATCATGGAATCGATTCCTTCCACCTGGGGCACCTGGCATGAACACCTTAAAACATAAGAGATATTACTACCGCCATTTTAACTTTTTATCAGCCTGTCATCTACAAAACCAGGTGACACTCACCATGGAATCAGGCCAGGAGGCGCTTTTCTTCACCCTGATTTTGGATCGAGGCACCTGTCGAGACCAACCGTCCACCCAAAAAATCTCTTGTGAGCAAATGTTGCTTCTTATCAAACAGCTGCAATAGTGGGTGTGATATGATGGGTGCGATGTAAAGAAGTGTAAGAAAAAGAAAGACAAAGACTTGCTCAGGAAGTGATTTTAAAAAATGTTTTTTTTACTGAAGCATACATGCACAGAGGTAACAACAGAGAAAAATTTCACCAGTGAAAAAGTGTTTGAAATGGCTACAAGTACCACATTCTGTATAAAGTAATTGCTATTCAAAGATGTTGGGTAAAAAAAAACACAACATATCTTTCCATGTTTCAATAAATAAAATTTCAGTACAATCTGACAGAAAAAAAAAGCAGTAGGGGAGGACTGGGGAATGTGAGACATCGGGTAATGTGAGACACCCCCTGTATCTAGGACACGGAACACATTTTTGGTCATGTGAGATATATGTTTTCAAGCCCCTCTCATTTCCCCTTAGCCATGAAAGAGAGGACCTCATTGTGATGTTGTAAGCATGTTTTTTTCACAAAAAAATTTTTTTGCATGTAAAAGTACATTTTCTTGCTGTCAACTTAATCGATTGTTGCGCCTAATCAAATTGATTCAGGTAGAAAAACTTCTATCACACATGTTGATGAACTACCAACATATGAAACCATGTGATGATGATAACTGAAGATTAGCCTGAACTGCTGAGAGAGGTAGTTTTTTCTCAAATTGTGGCAGTGGGATAAAGTGAGAAAAATGCTGTGGGGTAAGTGAGACAGTGCCTGTGCCCTCTTTTAATGAATCCATTATATTTTAGGTAGCAAGGAGACTAGTTTGAAAAGACAAAAGACAATTTGGGCTGGAGGTGGGGGTTGATGGTTGAAGGGGTGTCAGTCAGCAAGGGCATGGTTTGGCACGTATGTTTGTGGGGGACAGGAGAGTGACCTTTAACATCAATAGACTCTGTAGAAATATGTCTTTATTCAATGAATGATCCCAATAAAACAAATGCAGAAAAAAAGACTCAAAAAGAAAAAGACAGCTGGGTCTAGTCCTGTGTTCTGAGTCCCAGCCTGTTCTAGCTGGTTCTGATTGTCCTTTGCTCTGACTCCCAGACATTAACTGGCTCTAAGGGTCCTGTGTTCTGACCCCCAGACTGTGTTTTAATCTAACTGGTTCTATCTGTCATTTGAATGTTAATTATTGAATATGAATTATATGTTGTAATATAGTGTAGAGTTACTTTCAAGTGTTTAGAAAAATATTTTGCTTAATTGACAAAACCCCATGATTCTGTTACTAGTAAGTACTATTTGAGTGATAAATCATTTTAGCTCGCTTAGAGGGGAGCAAATGTAAAAAGTGACTCAGAATACCCCGTTCTCCCCTATGTATTTAAATTGTTGGCACATGTTTGAGAATGCTTTGCGGTTCACCTGATATGATATTTTAGATTATGTAAAATTGTATTTTTTACAGGGAGATAATATGTCTGAATAAATAAATAAGGAGCTGTAAACAAGGGTAAATAAGGTCAAGGGCTAGACTGGCGATTACATTGAAGGAAGTGAAAAATGACCCTGGTTATGTGGATACAACTAAGATTTGCCTGATTTCCTATACAGAGCTTTACAGTGAAAGCAGCCTCATTTGTAAAGTTGTGAGCCTTGGTATGGCCATAGGGTTTGGGGCGAGTGACATCTTCTCTGTGTGGAGAGAAGTCCTTCCTCGTGAAACGTTGGTCAGGTTCAGGGCTCCTCACCAGCCAAACAGTTCACAGTTTATTCACACTCTCCGTGTAGTGTGTGCATTCTTATGAATAACACGCAACAGTCACAGTCTCTTGGGGGGGAGGGGGGAATTAAGAGATGCCCTGCTTAAAAAAACGAAAAAGAGAAGAAAAACGAGAGAGAGAGAGAGAGAGAGAGAGAGAGAGAGAGAGAGAGAGAGAGAGAAGAGAGAAAGTATTAACAGTAACTCTCTGTAGTATTTTTTCTGTGATCATAAGTCTGCTGTTTCTGCTCATTCCCATTCAGACAAGCTTTAGAGAAATCACGGCAAAAGCATGCTGCTCAAAGATTGGCTTTCCTGCCTCATGCTGCGATAATGACCTTTCGATTGTGTATTTTAAATTTTCACTGTGTTCACATCAGCCATCACAAAAACATATTTTTGCACTGGTGAGAATTTTTCACAGAAGATAGAAAGAGAATACAAAAGCCCCATGAAATATGATGCAAAGTGTTTAAAAGCGTGGTAGAAATATGAAATACTATATAGTTCCTTCAAGTCCATCACTCTCAGGCATTTGGTTTTACGTGCGAATAAAAGAGAGATGGTTGCATTCCAAGGCATGCAAGAATCTTTGGAAACATTCAGCTCATTCAAGACTCAAGCCCGTGAGGGGATTTTTTAAAATCTAAACTCCATACCATGTCTGCTTCTTCTGTTGTGACGGGAGGTTTAGGCAGGGACACTGCATCCTGGTCATAAGAAATAAATCAAACATAGAAGGATTTTACAGTGAAAATACCAATTGAGAAAAAACAAATTGAGATTTCCATTAATAGCCAAAAAGGCCAACTTCCCCTCTTTACCTTTTCTGTATCAACCATAGGTTGAGGCAGTGGCTCTGTGGTTGTGAGGTAATGCTGGATAAGAAACATTTTAGAGTCATTAAACCATCAGTCTATGTTAAAATACTGTATAAGGATGTATTAAATAGTGGAAAAGAGTAGAAATCAACCTAAAATAGGTGCTTTTCTAATTCATTCTGTATGTTGAGATCAAGGGTTGTATTTTGTTGATTACATTGGAAAGTAAATTGAATTTAGGGAAATATAGTGATTAAACTTTGAATAAACTTTGAATTCATTTTCTAATTTATTTTTATTTGTAACTTTAAATACTTCGTACTGAGTGTATTAAACACTTCCACCTGTATGTACAGTCCCCTCCATAAGTATCGGAACAGTGAGGCCAATTCCTTTAGTTTTGCTGTAGACTGGAAACATTTGGGTTTGACAACAAAAGATGAATATGAGACAATAGCTCAACATTTCAGCTTTCATTTCCAGGTATTCACATCTGGATCTGATACACAACTGAGAAGATATAATTATTTGAAAAGGAACACCACATTTTTAGGCGAGCAGAAGTATTGGAACAGATAGACTTTAAATAAATTAAAGTGAATAAACCGTAATATTTTGTCGCAAATACTTTGCTTGCAATAACTGCATCAAGCCTGTGACCCATTGACATCACAAAACGTTTGCATTCTTCTTTTGTGATGCTTTTCCAGGCCTTCACCGCAGCCTCATTCAGTTGCTGTTTGTTTTGGGGGGTTACTCCTTTCGGTCTCCTCTTTAGCAGGTAAAATGCATGCTCTATAGCGTTTAAGTCTGGAGATTGACTTGCCCAGTCTAAAACCTTCCACTTCTTGCCCCTGATGAACTCCTTTGTTGTTTTTGCAGTTTTTTTGGATCCTTATCTTGCTGCATGATGAAGGATCTTCCAATCAGTTTGGTTGCATCTTTCTTTAAATTGGCAGAGCAAATGTTTCTGTAGACTTCTAAGTTCATTTTGCTGTTGCCATCATGTGTTACTGTGTTGTTGTCAAGATGAACCTTTACCAAAGTGATGGAAAGGCTAAAGTTTGGAGAAAGAAAGGATCTACTCATGATCCCAAACATACAGGCTCATCTGTGAAACACGGTGGAGGATATGTCATGGCTTGGGCTTGCATGGCTTCTTCTGGGACAGGCTCATTATTCTTCATTGATAATGTAACACATGATGGCAACAGCAAAATGAACTCAGAAGTTTACAGAAACATTTTGTCTGACAATTTAAGGAAAGATGCAACCAAACTGATTGGAAGATCCTCCATCATGCAGCAAGATAATGACCCAAAACACAATGAAGGAGTTAATCAGGGGCAAGAAGTGGAAGGTTTTAGACTGGCTAAGTCAATCTCCAGACTTAAACGCTATAGAGCATGAATTTTACCTGCTAAAGAGGAGACTTAAGAGAGTAACCCCCTAACACAAACAGCAACTGAATGAGGCTGCATTGAAAGCCTGGAAAAGCATCACAAAAGAAGAATGCAAAAGTTTTGTGATGTCAATGGGTCACAGGCTTGATGCGGTTATTGCAAGCAAAGGATTTGCGACAAAATAGTATGTTTTATTCACTTTAATTTATTTAAAGTCTAACTGTTCCAATACTTCTGCTTGCCTATTGTCTCATATTCATATTTTGGTGTAAAACCCAAATGTTTCCAGTCTACAGCAAAAATAAAGGAATTGGCCTCACTGTTCCGATACTTATGGAGGGGACTGTATATTAACACTGGACATCAAACATTCCTTGGCATGCATCATGGACAATAATTCACTATGTTGGTAACTTTTGTTTCCCTCTTTTCTATTCTTTGGTTATTATATCTAATCTCTTGCTACTTGGTTGTGAGTGTGTACAATACATACTAAAAAAAAGTGAAGAAAAAATATTGATGTTAACTGCTGATCACGAAAATAACTGTAGAGAAACCAAATATTATATTTGTGTCCTTTTAATCCCTCTTTGTAACACATCATACATTTAGTGTAGTTTCGGTTTCTCTGTCTGAGGAGGATGTCACAGGAAGACTGGAGTTTTCCGCCAATGTTTCTAGCTGGCCAGGGCCGTGTGTGGGTAACTGTTCCTCCTACAAAGATAAAAAAGACTAAATATATTATCATTCATCAGGTACGGCAGAGCAGCCCATAACTGAGCTCAGCTGTCACTGCTCCCTTTCTATCACTGTACAGTCATGCAACAGTGAATGAGTTGTTATTATCTTGGCGCTAACCTTTGTATCCACTGGATGGGGGAATTCATCTGTGTGGACTTCAAGCTGTACGATAGAAAACACACACACACACACCAAAACATGGAGCATTATTCTACATTACCAGATCCAGCTGAAACAGATGTGAGCATGCTGTTTGAGGCACATGTACCTGTCTGTTGTCTCTCCACTCCTGAGGGGCCGATGAAGGGTCATCTGGCTGAAGTTCTTCCTATTAAAGGAAAAAAATAAATAAATACATTATAACTTTAAATACTCACAAGCTACAGACATTCCACACAGTGGATGGCGTGCAGAGCAGATGCAGTGGGCTAAATCATTTATTCTTGATAATTAATTTGGATAGTGGGCGTATCATTAATCAAGCATTTAGTGTGGGCATGGATGAGAAGCAGCCAAAAATAGGAAAAAATAATTATAAATGTGACAAGGTTGTTGGCCACTACAACAACACCAAATCTAGAACAAAACCCACGTCATCAAGTAACTACTTTTATATTGAAAGTTTCCATGAATTAGACACCACCAGCTGCCCACCTTGTAGTCGTAGCTGTAGTCTTCGCTGTTATAAAACTCCTCTGCCTCCTCTTCGTCTTGCTCATCCCCTTCGCTTGTCTTTGGGTAAAGAAGGAGTGACAATTATTACAGGTCAGAATGAATCATTGGTGTCAATGGCTGGACGACGACAATGCAAAGCCATTACAAAGCATCCCGTCAATCAAAGGCTTCAAACTTGTTACGAGAAAGAAACCACAAAAAAGCACATGGAAGTTGAGACAAATGCAAGCTTTTAGTTCAACTAGCCACACCATGTATACAAAGACTGGTTAATAATAACTATTTGTTATATTTCTTTACAATGTTAGTTTCTAATGATTATTTTCGTTACCTTTTAGTACAAAAGCTGTTATTTTTCTACATATGTAAGGTGTTATGTTTGCGCCATGTTAGCGTGAGCCAGTGTCAAGAGTGCATTTGCAGGGCGAGATGGCTGTGAGTTGCATTTTTGTTAAGTAAAGACAAAGGTGTAGTTCAAGTGTTCAGGCTAAAATGTGGACCCCTTCAAGGACATTTACCAGGCGTTGTCTCTGCCTCTTATTCCGTCCTTTATTTCCTTTGCCCTGGTTAAGAAGTTCACAGTCGGAGAGAAAAAAGATAAAGGTTTCTCATGCTTCAGACGCTGGTGATCAAGTATGAAACAATGAGTTGATACTTTAAGTTGAGGTTGATATATTCTAAGAGGGCAAATACGTAGTTAATGAATATCAATAATGAATGGAACACCTTTACAGAAAGATGTTTTGGTTGTGAAGTTACTGAATGGTTGAGAGCTGTTTGTGTATGTATGTGCATGTTTCAGCCCATTATTACAAATCAAATATACTTTACATTATGATGAATTGATAAATTTTAAATATATTCACACTTCACATTTAATGTAAAGAGTGATAAATTAAAATTGCCTTCTTAGTTTCCTTCCTTCCAGGCAGCCACTGATTTTGAGTCATGGCAGAATTTATTCGTTTTTTTTAGGGGAGTTTATTAAACTGATGTAATGTAACGTATTGCAGTGCAGTGTCTGCATGCTGGAAAGACATTCTAAATTTGATTAAGAAGGAATTAAACACAAAATCAGATACTTTTTTGAGGCATCAAAGCAAAACATTTTAAGCTTTGATTGCTTCTCCCAAATCAGTTAATACCTGGAAGGTAGGTAGGGTGAGCTAAAACATGCAAAACCAGAACGCTCCTTTGATAATATACTTTATATGTAAGTTATAAGAGGTATTATAAGTTATCATGGACAATCAAGGAAAATAATAACACTTGTTAAGAAAAATTATGGAAGTAGTATTGTATGTTTATGTTGCATACAGTGGATGACACAGTACTCCTGATGGTTTTTATTCAATGTGGGGGAAAACCCAGTCATGGATAAAACGAAGAGGTCCACCCTGGCTTTACCTTCCCACGTTCCCTATTCTTTTTCTTTTGCCCTGAGGTCTTCTTTAGAGAGTCTTCCTGAGAGAGGAGAGCAGTCTCCACCGCAGTTTCTGGGAATCCTGAAACAGTCTGACATACACAATTGACATTTAATTGGTAATCAGCAGAACAAAACACTACAAAAACACAAAACTATATCGGACACTTGAGTCTTTTGTAAGGTTTAAAAATACTACCACTTTATACTGAAAACATGGCAGAAAGTTTATTTTTCACTCTCACATCAGATGAAAAGCTAGCCAGTAATAATATAATAATAATACCATACACTGTATATAAATATTTTTTTCTGAATTCATGATAGTAAAAAGTCAGGGTAAAAAAAATTCACAGTATCAAGAACTATGCTTCTTCTCAATGCCGGATATCAAGGGAAAATTGACACAAAGATCCGACTGTGTTCAATATGACAAATGGTGAACATGTTTCATGTACTCGGCATGTTTTTAACAATTGAGTAAAATGACACATCTGAAGCATGCTTGATTGTCAGACATCTTTACCTCCCGGGTCGTGGTATAATTGGAAGTAGAATTGACTGCGCTCATATTCATTTTGAGTGAAGATGCTCCGACACTGTGCCGCCCTGCCGTTTCATTTAAAGGGTCCTTCACATCAAAAGACAGAATCAGTGCATATGAGATAGAGTGCATGGTTTTTGAAACAGTGGCATCAACTTTAAGTTAAAAATATATCAGTGGCAATATCAGTATAATGATGAATATTTTTTTAATCTTCTTAGTAGGATGATGAGATGTAGGCGGACACAAGCCAAAATGTTCTGCTCTCACAATAAAGTTGTTCTGTTACTACAAGTGTTGCTGAAGTTTGAAAATAATCAAACAAGAAGGGAGCAACAGCACCTTGTCTCTTTCAAAAATGTTCTTTTGTGCTGATCTACGCACATATTGAGACCTCACAACTTTTCCTTAAAACTTTAAGGACAATCGGGAGAAAATTCTTCTGTCATTGTCGGTATCTCAAAACCAATAAGAGATGTGGCAGATTACTGAATTATTATCAACAACGGCCCCAAGAAATGCACTCTTGATTGGAGAAAAATCCAGGATTTGCTTTTGGAAAGAGGATTAATACTCTCACTTTTAAGGTATATTATTTCCTTTTATTTTATGAAAAAGTCACTGGAAGACTCAAGATGGAAGTTTTAAAGTCACTCACAGTTGTCAAAGAGTCTGACAACGGCTGACCGCTCAGGCCAAACTTCTCTGAACTCTGTTGAGACAATGCGATGAGAAAACAAGTATAATAAGTTAATTTTTCACTGCACTTTAAACAATTTTTTTTTGATCTTTTGTTAAATGACATGAAGATGAATTGGATGACTCATAACTAAAATGGTTGCTCATCAAAAAAGAGACGATGAAATGGATTAGTGAAAGTATTTTAGTTCAGGTAGAAATCACTTGGACTTTTTTAAAACCATCGCATCCTGCAGCTGTTAACTATTCGGTTAAGGGCTGATGACTTTCAATGGTGTCTCATGAGGATGGGCCACAGAATAGCATTAGAACTTAGCCAACAACACCCTTCCTTTTTTAGACTCAATGTACCGTGTATTCAGTGATGACATTGGAGGTGTGTGTTTCCGTGTTTTCCGCTGTTCTCTTTGAGGTGTCGAGCACACGGAGCAGCTCCTCTATTCCCTCCTGCAGCAGCCTGTCAATCAAAACCTTCAGCAGAGGCAGCTGAAAAAGAATAAAAAAAGAAGTTGTTATTGAGAAACTGTCAAACTAGGACACTGTCACCTATTTATCCACCTAATAAAAAACTCTCGCAATGTCTCACTCAGAGCTCACCCTTATTCCGTAGTCTTCAAACATCACTTCAATATCCTGGAGAAAAAAGAAAAGGCATTTAAAATATGAACATATTGAGCATGAATAAAGCTAAAAGTGCATCATGAGCTATTTCTACATCACCTTTATATCAGTAGATTTTCCAGGAGCTCCAGTATTGCCCTATGGGAACAATAAAGTAAGGGCAGTGAAAAAAAAAAAAAATATATATATATATGTGTGTGTGTGTTTTTGAGGGATAACACTGAAGTGCTACCTTTTCTCCTTTCAGGCCTATTTCTCCTTTATCACCCTGCAAAAAGAATACAAATTAGCTACAGAGACAATATTTAATTTTTTTATTTTTATGAGATTGAGTTTAAACCATTATAATCCATTTACCTTCATTCCTGGTGAACCCTGAACACACAGAAACAAAAAAGCAATCATTGGAACGTGCATCTACGATGCATGAGGTGGAGCGTGCCACTCAGAGCAACCCACAATAGGAGCACTATAATAGTCATCTCTGACGGATTAATCAGACAAATTATGAATTGTGCCTTGCAACAGCTGAATAATGGGCCATTATTCATGAGCTATACATATCTTGAAACATATTGTGTGTGTGTGTAAGCATCAAACTCACAGTAGCTCCTGGAGGACCCATTGGGATTGGGAACGCTTCTCGGATTTCGTCAATGGAGGCGCCCTGAGAACGGATCAGAGTTATTAGGGGCCTGCCGCCTGCAGACAGGGCTTTGTGGAGATGCTTGAATGTTTTTCTGAATCACCAGCAAACAGAAATTAACCAAGATAATAACTCTTGCAGGTGCAACCCGGAATTCTTCGCTTAAAGCAAAAACGTTGACCCCATGAGGATTCATTACAACAACACGGTCGTCGCATTTACATGAGGTAAGTCTATGGTGATCACGCATGGATTTGATTCCTTCTGCTGTAAGTCCAGGTGTTTTCTTAGCAGTAATATGAACAACTGAATATTTCTTGGGATTTCTCTGAGCACCTGCACCAGTGGCAGGGGGAGACACCAGTTGGCCTATGCTGCCATACTGAGAAATACAGAGAGAGTTCTGTGGAGCTGATAGGCGTATTAAAGCGGCAGTTGAGAGTTTTTTTACTGTAATATTTGGCAAAACTGTCATAATAGCCATTCAGCTATATGTAGGTGAAGTGGTCTGAAAATATCTTTTTATCACTTTGCTCCCCCCTGCCTCTGTGTGCTGCCCCCCAAAATTGCCACCGCTCATGTTAATTTTGACCAATCAGAGCGAGGTCAGATTCTCCGTTCTTATTGGCTGTGGGACCTTGGCAACGACATTGATGCGTCAGTTGCGTGAGCGTTCACGACCCTAGCAGTCTGACACTAGCCTACTGCTACTACGGCGGACAGCGAGTAGCAATCAAACGAACCCTCAATTTACCATTCCCAGGATACTAACAACTAACACCGCTAAGACAGCAAAAAAACGAGGAAAGACGAATGTTGGAAAGTTAACTGCTGAAAGGGAGACGGAGAGAGCTTGAAAAAAGTACACCGGCCATGTCTTCTTGCCCTATCACATCAAGACCTCTCCGACCGCGACCTCGTCCCCTTGCTCTGCCCCTAGGCTGCCTGCCGCTGGCCCCATATAGCCCTCGTCCTGTGATCAGTGTTGCCAACTCAAAGCGATTTTGTCGCTATATTTAGTGACTTTTCAGCCCCCCTGGCGACTTTTTTGCGCGAGGAGCGGGCTGCGTGTCAGTGCTCCCGCTGCTCGTTGAGAAGAGATGATACTTGCTTTGGCGAAAAAAGTCACCAATAACACCAGAAAAAAAAGCTAGATTTGTCGCTTGTCGCTGTTTTGAAAAAAAAGTCGCCAGGGGGGCTGAAAAGTCACTAAATATAGCGACAAAATCGCTTTGAGTTGCTATCTTGCCTGGCTGTTACAGCTACTTTTGTTAGGCCTACCAGCACACTTACAATGATTTTAAGCTAACATACCTGGTATGTCTGTGAACGCGCGTATCTGTCGTTCAGAGGGAGGAGCTACAGCAGGTAGAGCGTTGGGAAAACAGTAAATTATCAACTGCAGCTTTAATCAACTTTGTGTCTTTGTGGGGCGGCAGTGGCGAAGTGGGTAGGAAGTTCGCCTCTGGTGTGCAGGGTCGGAGGTTCGATCCCCCGTCTCCCCGCCACATGTCGAAGTGTCCCTGGGCAAGACACTGAACCCCCGAATTGCTCCCGATAGTTAGCTTAGTTAGCTTAGCACCCTAGTGCTAAGCCTACCCTGCGTGGTAGCTGCTGCTATCGGTGTATGAATGTGTGTGTGACTGGGTGAATGTGTACAAAAACCAATGTAAAGCGCTTTGAGTCTGTGATAAACGGAGATATAGCGCTATACAAGTCCATTTACCATTTTGTGTTAACTTGTTTGGCGATGGCTACAATACAACCAACATTCATTCATATGACAAAAGAATGCATTATAGCTTTAATATTGTGTTATGCTTTCGAAAGAAGATTTGAAATAGGAAATCTGCTTCCCTGTTTAATAAATCACTGACAATGTAAAGTGATTATTTTTTACCTCTGAAGTGACGAGCATCTGCCGACCAGGCAAACCTGGAAGTCCTTGTTCCCCTTTGCCACCCTGTGAAGGAAACAAATGCTCTAATGTTTCAGCCTGAACTTTCTCATAAATAATATTGGTTTATCTTTTAATCTTTCAGCTGCTTACGTTTGCACCTGCGTCCCCCTTGTCTCCCTGAAATGAGGCGGAAAACAGTTACCACGCATATTCATAAAATTGGTTTTGAAATGTTTTAGCAGGTTGTAGCTAATACATTAAAAATACCTTCTTCCCGTCATCTCCTTTTGTTCCTCTATCTCCCTGTGAGAAGAAAACCCATTTCCAATTGTGGTCATTCAACTTAAAAATCGCAACACAGTTTGAACATCGGAGTGCAGACTGCAAAGTGCTATAATGAAAATAATCCTCACATCTTTTGCTGGCAGGCCCCTCTTCCCATCAATGCCAGGTTTCCCCTGTAGAGCAGAGGAAATATCTTGAGATTATTATGACCGTCGAAGAGAAAAAACGTTTAAAGGATGGATTGGTTAATGTTAGAGCCGCGGGTTGCCATGTTTCACAGAGATACTCACTGGTGTTCCCGGTAACCCAGGCATTCCAGCAATCCCAGCCCTGCCTTGGTCTCCTTTATCTCCCTTCTGTTCACATGCATACGTACAAATACACAAAAAAATAAATAACGTCCAAATAAATAATATGTGTCTAAGGTAATTGTAATGAAGTAAATACAATTATGTCTGCACATTTTCCATTTATGTGACAAATTATTAACAGCTCCTGTGGGATTTCCATATAATTAAATTAATTAATAATTGACTGATGTCTTAACACAAACAGAATAAAAAAACAAAAACATTGGTGCACCTACCGGACCAAGCTCTCCCTTCTTTCCTTGGTCACCCTGCAGTTATGAAAAAAACCTTGTCAGTTAACAAATTGTGAATGAGCGATGACCAATACAATTCACATGGACAGATTTCTATATTACAATTAAAATTGTGTTGTTTTACCTTCCCTCCTGGTCTCCCTGGTAAGCCATCAAATCCATCTCTTCCAGAACCCCCCTGCCAAGCAAACATTTTCATATTTCAACACATACACATTTTTAAACAAGCATAAAAGTTCTGCCAATGCAAACAGTAGAACAACAAATGCAATTTAATATGACAAACCAGAGATGATCCTGGTAACCCAGGTTTCCCCTCTGGACCCTGCAGAAAGGGAGAGAGATATTGAAATATTTGGGTGACTCAAGAGAGCTTTATTATCAGACAGATGCCAAATTAGTTTAGAGATAATACAAATAACAAAAGTATCAACTATAGCTAGAAAATTATCAAGTTCACGGTCACTTTTAGGCCGCACATTTGTTTTAAAAAAAAATATTATTTTAGATATTTTTTAAACAAAACAAAAACACACAACCAAAAAAGTGAACACACAAATGTGTGACATGTGACAGCAGCAAGTGATACTCACTCTAAGTCCAGGCAGACCTGTTTCTCCTCTCAGTCCGGGCTGACCAGGCTCTCCTGATTCACCCTGAAGGAAAGGAAAAGGAATGGTGAGAAATTTCAATTTCCTGATAAAAATAATCACAGAATAAAATAAAATAAAGCATGTTGCATGTAATACTTCCAGCTACCTTAATCACTCTGGTAAGTACGTTGCTGTCTGTAGAGATCTTGTAGGACAAAAAAAAAGATAAATCAAAAGTTAACTTTTTTTATTTGACACACGTTCTCTCGGCTGATTGAGAACAAAAATTTGGTGTAGGTTTTTTTCTTTGTTCTTTACAAGCTTTGTTTCAACCAATGCCCTGATGGCTGAACTAATGAGAGGCAGTCAGATATGATAATAGAGGGTTTGTTTACTTGTACTCCCGGAGGTCCAGGTTTTCCCTTTGTGATCAAAAGAAGAGCACAAGGACGACAGTTAAAAATCTCAAATGTCACACTGCTAAACACATATCCATATTTGCAACACAAAGGGAGGGAAAGTAGACCCATTGAAGGGTGGCACACACAAAAGCCACATTTAATTACTGATGTTATTATCGAATTGGAAATAATAAATTCACAGGATGATAGCAGGTTGTGAAGATGTGAAACAGTGACTGACGCAGAGGAGTGATCAGAAGGCGTCAATTCAGGAGAAACAATAAACAGGCGCATCAGAGAGAGACAGAGAAAGAAAGAAAGAAAGAGAGAGAGAGAGAGAGAGAGAGAGAGAGAGAGAGAGAGAGAGAGGTGAATACAAACCTGCTCTCCTTTGTCGCCTTTCTTTCCATCAATACCCTTCAGAAAAATAAAAAAATACAGGTTATTTTTAAGCATTGCGTTTTAATCTGAATTATCCCAGTTTATTTACATTAAGTCAACAAAATAAACCAAAAGGTAAGGTTTTGTTCAATAGAGACGTTACTAACCCAGAGTATTAATCAAAATAATATCAATTTAAGTCGTATACTTGTGAAGGAATTTTCAAAGAACCTACGAGCAGGCCAGGCGTCCCATGATCTCCTTTCTCTGCTGGGTCCCCTGGTCGCCCTGGTAACCCCAGTGGACCCTGATCAACATAAACAAAGCAATTAAAACACTTGCACTTGTTTGAGAAACCGTGTATGATTTCCGTATCGTGCACTGTGGTGCAGGAGTCTTGGCAGACAGCAGTGTGACAGCATCGGCTTAAGAAAATAAAAAAAGTGGCAACGTTCAGCTTAAGAGTCCTTAAACTGTAGGTTGGAAATGAGGAGACTTTGAAATGCAATATAAACAGCAAATTAAACAATACCACAGTGCATTGCATACAGATTTTACTACAAAGGTGACTTTTTAAAATATGATTCTTTTCCTAACTCCTTTTAATAACATTTCTTCCTTTAGACTTGAAAACCCTAAAGTAATACCCTTATTCCTCTGTCACCAGGCTCTCCAGGTGGTCCTAGTTCACCCTGTGATAGATAAAAGTGACGTCATCACTTACAGTTAGTAATGTTAGCACATCATTTTATTGAATAAATCATAATTTGGTGAACAACAAAAACAAACCTAAGCATCAAGTAACTATGCTGACTGTACCTTAGTTCCTTGGTCTCCTCTAGTTCCAGGTAAACCCTACACACAAAGTCAACAGTAAATGTCACCAATATTACAATGTCAATACCTAGACATATATCAGCAAATACTGTATATACAGAATATATCTAAAGAAACAAGCAGAACTTGTCATTTTCTTCACTTTTACATATAAATGACATAGCCTACGGCATATTCTAATGATGTCTTTTGTTTTAATTAATACTTTGAATTTCCTACTGAGAAAATGTTGTCAAAAGAAAAACTACATGAAAAGAAAATACATCCCAACAACTTGTATCATTGCTGGAACAGCAACTCAAGATTTACTTACATCTTTACCTCTTAATCCCGGTTCTCCAGGGTTGCCAATTAACCCAAGGCTCCCTTTGTCGCCTTTAAAGCCATCCTGTCCCTGGGGAAAAACACATGACTCCTCTTTTAGTAACATCAACAGCCTTGGTAAAAAAAAAAATAATAATAAGTTTAATAAATAAATAAAAACAAAAGTTTCATGGATTTTCATAGTTGCACTGGAAGTTTCTATTATAATTTTACCTAAATAATACAAAATACCTAGATAATGCAAGCAGTATTAAATCAGTTTATATAGCCACTTAGGGGAAATGGATCTATTTGAGCAAACGTAAAAGTCATATTTGTGATCTTTGTTTTGGTCTCCACCAACCACTGAGAGAAATAAAAGGCTATTTAGTTGCCAAATGTTCCTCTGTGTTCATCTGATGCTTACTATTTCTGTATTTCATCTCACATAGTAATTTGACCCATCACTAATACAACAATATTATACGGAGCAGCGTTAAGCAAAGTTGTCAGTTTACACTTACTTTTGGTCCTGGTTTTCCGGACAAACCAACATTTCCCTGTGAATGGGAAAGAAAATATGACAACACATAAATAAAATAGCAATCAACGGCTATTTTCTGCATCAAGGTTGTTGTTAAATTAATGATTTAACATTGTATGGTGGTGACTCACCCTCTCGCCATTTTCTCCCTTTGGACCCTGCTGTCCTGGAATCCCAAAACCAGGGCTACCCTGCATACGTCAAACCAAAGAAAAATCTTTATATAGGCCTACACTTATTTTACGGGAAGTGCACATATGTACAGTATTTCTCGTTACTTACCTTCTCTCCTTTGCCTCCTTGTGCACCCTTTATTCCTTGGGGGCCTGTGAGGCCGATTGGACCGATGTCTCCCTGACAAACAGAAGAACACATGCACAGATTCATGCACACGTACACAGGACATCAATGGTGAGTGGTTCACCACACCAAACTATCGCAAAAATTTCAAAACAAAACCGATCACTTTAAATGGCACCCTGTGGACCAAGATGAAAGAAGTCATATCCAACGGAGCATTCAGTCCCACAGCAAAAGCGAATGAGAGAAAATCTTAATTGTGTTTGATAAGCATGACCCAAAGGACTGATACTGAGTGTGCAAGAATACCCCCAACAATTAATCAACAATGTCTCGACTCTCGACAGAATCAAACATTAAGGGTATCACTTGCCCATGGCTGACTGACTTATTATATGACAGTATAGGACATACAGTATCTCACAAAAGTGAGTACACCCCTAACATTTCTTCAAATATTTCATTATATCTTTCCATGCGACAACACTGAATAAATGACACTTTGATACAATGTAAAGTAGTCAGTGTACAGCTTGTATAACAGTGTAAAGTTACTGTCCCCTCAAAATAACTCGACACACAGCCATTAATGTCTAAAGTGTTGGCAACAAAAGTGAGTACACCCCTAAGAAAATTTTTCCAAATTGGGCCCAAAGTGTCAATATTTTGTTTTGCCATCATTATTTTCTATCACTGCCTTAACCCTCTTGGGCATGCAGTTCACTAGAGCTTCACAGGTTGCAACTGGAACCCTCTTCTACCCATTCATGACGACATCAAGGAGCTGGTGGATATTAGAGTCCTTGCGCTCCTCCATCTCCCGTTTGAGGATGCCCAAAAGATGCTCAATAGGGTTTAAGACTGGAGACATGCTTGGCCAGTCCATAACCTTTACCCTCAGCTTCTTTAGCAAGCCAGTGGTCATTCGGAGGTGTGTTTGGGGTCGTTATCATGTTGCAGTACTGCCCTGCGGCCCAGTTTATGAAGGGAGGGGATCATGCTCTGCTTCAGTATGTCACAGTACATGTTAGAATTCAATGAACTGTAGATCCCCAGTGCTGGCAGCACTCATGCAGCCCCAGACCATGACACTCCAACCACCATGCTTGACTCTAGGCAAGACACACTTGTCTTTGTACTCCTCACCTGGTTGCCGCTCCACACTCTTAACACCATCTGAACCAAATAAATGTATTTTGGTCTCATCAGACCACAGGACATGGTTGCAGTAATCCATGTCCGTAGTCTGTTTGTCTTCAGCAAACTTTTTGTGGGGTTTCTTGTGCATCATCTTTAGAATAGGCTTCCTTCTGGGATGACAGCCATGCAGACCAGTATGATGCAGAGTGCGGCGTATGGTCTGAGCACTGACAGGTTGACCCCCCACCCCTTCAAGCCCTTCAGCAATGCTGGCAGCACTCATACGTCTATTTTCCAAAGCCAACCTCTGTGTACGACGCTGACCATGTGCACTCAACCTTCGTAAACTGGGCCGCAGGGTGGTATTGCAACATGATAACGACCCCAAACACACCTCCAAGACGACCAGTGGCTTGCTAAAAAAGCTGAGGGTAAAGGTTATGGCCTGGCCAAGCATGTCTCCAGACCTAAACCCTATTGAGCATCTTTGGGGCATCCTCAAACAGAAGTTGGAGGAGCGCAAGGTCTTTAATACCCACCAGCTCTGTGATGCTGTCATAAATGGGTGGAAGAGGGTTCCAGTTGCAACCTGTGAAGCTCTAGTGAACTACATGCCCAAGAGGGTTAAGGCAGTGATAGAAAATAATGGTGGCCACACAAAATATTTACACTTTGGGCCCGATTTGTACATTTTTTCTAAGGGGTGTACTCACTTTTGTTGCCAGCAGTTTAGACATTAATGGCTGTGTGTCGAGTTATTTTGAGGGGACAGTAAATTTACACTGTTATACAAGCTGTACACTGACTACTTTACATTGTATCAAAGTGTCATTTCTTCAATGTTGTCCCATGGAAAGATATAAAGAAAAATGTGAAGA
Source organism: Hyperoplus lanceolatus (assembly GCA_026929865.2). Taxonomy (NCBI): domain Eukaryota; kingdom Metazoa; phylum Chordata; class Actinopteri; order Uranoscopiformes; family Ammodytidae; genus Hyperoplus; species Hyperoplus lanceolatus. Next base: position 14,750,391 of record CM049416.1, on the reverse strand, counting down.
AATGTGAGGGGTGTACTCACTTTTGTGAGATACTGTATGTGAGGTTGTGAGAAAATATAACAATCTAACGAGAAGCCCTTAGATTTTGTCCCTGGTTAAAATCTTTGGATTGATTGGGAAAAACCTATCAACGGAGTATAACTTATTCTCCCGTCAACACCTTCTCACACCGTGAATCTGTAGTGAGGCATGAGTGACCTAATTGGTTGAGTAAAACCCCAGTAGGTGCACACAAAGAACTAATATGTAAACAACAAAATGAAATTGAGACCAAGGTTTAATTATTTAACTTTAATCCTGGTCTGGTACGTGTCGGTGTCAACAGGGGAAAACTATATGCTGATGATATAACGCTGAAATCTGGTAATGTGACATTCAGGTGAGATTGATTTTTCATCTGCTGTTTCATAGGCCAAGAATTAACTCAATGAGCTGAACTGAAACTTAATTTCAAAAGTATAAACAGGCAATAATTATTACTGGATGTTCAGCAAATAAGTATGAGCTGGTTTTTTTTCAATTTCAAGGATCCTTCATACTACTAAGTATGGAGAGTTGAATTTATTTTTAGTGTATGTCTCATTATTTAATTACATTTATTTAAGGCTCAAACCTACAAATAGGTAACACACATTATAAGGTACTCTTTCTCTTAAAGGTCCTGGATTTTTTCCTTTACTTTTTTTCCCGATTTGCTTCTTGAAAAATATATATATATTTTTTAAAGTAGGTAAGTTGTAGTGATTTCAAATAAGAGGTGTGTAAAAAATATACTGGGGCCAAGGCGTTGCATACAGTCAAAGAAAAGCTTTTTCCAGATTGAATGGAAATGGCACCCTTACCCTGACACCCTTTTTTCCAGTTGGGCCAATTATCTGTTGAAAGGAAAGGAATACTGGTTATTGAGGATCTAGTGCTTTTATTTATAAGATTCAATAGTTCAGGAGTTAAATAGAGTCTTCTTACACCCTTGGCAGGATCTCCAGGAATTCCTCTTGGACCTGTATCTCCTTTTAACCCCAATGGCCCAGTGTGTCCCTGGAAAAATTAAGGTGAACAAAAATATTTCTGTCTGAACTTCAACAGCTGTTTATTTATATTTAATGTCAACAGACAAATAGAAACAAATTGTACTTAAATATCATATGCCATCATAAATTGAAAAAATACTGGTTAAACAATAATCATCATTCCCTGATAATGTCATGTTAAAGCACGTTGTCAATTGTTATATTTGAAAAACTGTATTACAAAACATGAAAAGATGGCCCCTCATGGCATCTTTTTTTCTCTCTTCCAAAGTACTTTTGCTGCCTCAAATTAAAAATCAGTGATGCAGGATGATGGCCCATTTGCAAAAGATTACCCACTGAGGTTTGACAATTTGGCTCATGATGGTATGTAATCACCACCATCTCTGACTCCAATAGAGCTTAATATTGGAAGCCCAGAACAAAATGGCTTCCTCATTTGTTCCTTTAGCAATTGAAACGTCTGTTTGGGGACATTAGGAAACCGTTATTAAATAGTCTATCACCAGCTTTTCAAGACACTTTACACTACAGACTTGGTCCCAAAAACATGAATTGCATCTGCCTTAGGCTTTCTTTGTAATCAAAAACAAATTAGAGAGCGTATTTTAATACGCTCAGGTGCGTAAGCGGAAGCAATTATGATTTTAGTTTAGAAGGGCATAATGATGTGCTCCAGTGTGCTGGCAGTATCCAATGTATATATACAGTGTGTGTATGTAAATTTTTTTATTTAAATTTTTGTCCAGTATATTTTGTCTGAGCACTTTCAAATGTCAACCTGAAGTATATACAAATGCATGTATATTATCAATTTAGGCCACATCTTTCAAGATATAATCCTCACTCACTGAGGGTCCTTGTGTTCCTACTGGTCCCATCTCTCCTCGGTCTCCCTGAAAAGACAAATATGTATTTGTAAAATCCACACTGAAAACTGAACCAATGCACATTCACTTTCACAAACACACATATTTATTCTAGTGCCAATCCTTAACCTGTCTCTTAGCTTAATGAAATGAATTATTTTACCTTATCATATTAAAGGAAATAGTTTTAAATGAATAAAGAGAAAGTAGAAATGGTTTTGGGGTGAACTCACCTTGTCCCCTAGCTCCCCTTTGAATCCCTTCTTTCCCTGCAAGTAAAAAAATAAAATCACTATAGCTGTGAATCCTGTCGGCACTGATTCTTAACCAATAATAACCTTAGTTAAAGTAGCTACGAGGAACTTTTAAATATTTCTGTATAATTGTCGTGTATAATATTTCTGAAAAATGTTCATCTGGTAATCATAAATTACATGTAACAGCAAACAAAGACCATCAGTGAAAAGAATGCTATTTTGATATAGTTTTTCTTAATGCAAGGCACGCTCACCCAGGAACACCAGCTGGCGTAGTAAAAACACTAGCGCTTTTGTCCAAAGGGGCCGCTAGAATTAACACAAACTGAAAGTTCCTCGGAGCACCTTTAAGTAGGTTTGGTTTAATCCCATTGGACTAAACTGCACACAATTGATTATATGTATTTGAGGGTAAACTATGCATGCTGTGCGACTGAATAGGAGACAATGATGAAGTGCGCACCCGAAGTCCGATGATTCCTTGGATACCCTGCTCTCCAAGATCACCCTTAAGAGAAAAATGACATAGAAAATATTATTCCACAAAGACATTCCACACAGACACATTATCTTGTGTTCAAATGCTTTTTTCATGTTTTTTACCTTTGGGCCAACTGGTCCCGTTAAGCCAATATTTCCCTGCAAAACAGCAGTTCAAACATTAAAACGAAATTTGGATTTGATACTGATACATCCAGAGGAATCCCATTAACAATAATGTGACAGTCCCATAAAACAATTATCTTATTGTTCTCATTAATATAGTATTCAAACTAAGTTATCAAAGTATGTGATGCTATGGATGCTGACGACCTTAGTGGTAGATTTCCCCCCTCCTCCCCCATTTAAGTTGTTGCGTTCACCTTCTCTCCCCGCTCTCCGCGAGGACCTTGAATACCTTGTATGCCAATCCCTTCTTCACCCTGCAAAGAAGGATTTTTAATCAGGCCAGAATCACTTGTATTCATGTATTTTTTGTAAACTGTGTAACGTTTTATACCTTATCTCCTTTCTGACCTGGAAAACCTGGCACCCCATCAATGCCAATGGGACCAGGCAAACCTGCAATTCCCTACAGTAGTTTGAATATGTGTGTGTACATAATAGTTTGTGTGTGTGAGATACATAAACAAACAAGAGAGAGAGAGAGAGAAAAAAAATATCTAAATCTGCAGAATTTCTTTTTCAGATGCCAACACTTTCATTTGTGTTATGCAATTTCTTCTCCCAGCTCGAACAATGTTATCAGCTATTTCCTTACATCTCTTCCAGTCTCTCCCTTGTCTCCATTTGCACCCTGCTTCCCACGTAAACCCTTTAAGAAAAATAATGAAATAAAGTATTATCAGATGAAAAATTAAACATTGCATATTTTATGATAATACTATCTGATCATAAAGGCATTACAAATAATATGCAACTAGACATAATGTATGATGTGTGGCACTAACGCTGTAAATGAAACCTTTTTTATAAGGCTAATAAATGGCCTCTTTCATACTTACTTTTTCTCCTGGCACTCCAGAATCTCCCTACATGGTAAATAAAGAGAGAGAATAAAGCTTTGGTTGAAACATGTTAATAAGCATTTTTTTGAAACTTCACACTAAATACCGTAGGTAAGTCTTACATTCCCTTACTTTTTTTACTTATTATTCTTATATATATTATTTTTGAAGCTCAAACATGTCTGCCTTACCTAAAACATTTCACATCATAAACAGTGAGCCGTTGTTATCATGTGTTACCTTGACAGATATTCCTGGTGACCCTGTTGGTCCTGGCCGGCCGGGTATGCCTGGAGCTCCGTTGATCCCTGATGTACCAGGAGGGCCATGCGGTCCCTGTAACATGCAATCAATAATATTTTAGTTTTCCTGAAGTTCAAAATTAAAGAATTAAATAATAAAACATTTTTAAAATGTGTTTTCTCACTGAAGATCCTGGCTCTCCTTTCCGTCCAGGAACAAAATTTGCGTCGGCGCCAGCCATCACATATCCAGGCTCTCCCTAAAGTGGAAACACAAATTAATTTCCATTCCTTGCTGTTTTTGTTGTTGTTGTTATAACACTGTAATCCCTTTCAGCATAGTAGATAAATCCAGCTGACAACTGTGATATTAGCTCAAATTTTAGCAGAAAGAAATCAGTTTGAATGCAATGCATGTGCTGAACTTACTCTCTCTCCTCTCTGTCCCTTTGGACCGGTGTATCCAGGTAAACCCTGCCATAGAAAGAGACAGGATGAGTGATTATTAGATGAACATGTATTTGTTACATGTAACCACAATGTTTCTCCCAAGTAAAGTTAAGTCAATGTTATATATAAAGTATATTAGCCAACATCACAAATTTGCCTCCATGGGCTTCAAAGTCGATTTTAAAATTCAACTTCCTGTCTGGTGTTAAAGGACAAAATAAAAGTTGCTCAGTGCAGATATATTACATATATTACATGTCTACATTATTTTAGCAATCTTCCTTGAATTAAGTTTTAATACTTTATTTATTCACATCCAGAAAATGGGCACCAAAATAATATATGAGTTTTAAAAAGCTAACCTAACCCAAACCCAAAGGTTTTCTTTTTTTTTTTTTTACATGTATTTGTCATTTCATTCTTACCAAATCACCTGCAACGCCTGGAGGCCCCTAGAATAAGAGAAAAAAAATTCTGAATCAGACCGAATAAAGTACACTTGTGAGTCAATGTGAAGTTCTGTTTTTTTTCTGAAGTTCATTACCCGTTGGCCTCCAGAACCTGGGGGGCCGGTCCTTCCTGGTCGCCCTGGTAACCCAGGGACACCATCTGTTCCAGGAGGTCCCTGTCATATTAAAATATTATGGTCTGTGCTGGTAAACAAAGTATTCAACATACACACACTCAGCCCACACAGTCACAGCAGGGTTATGAGAGATATCAAAAAGGCAGAACAGCAATAATATGAAATAGTGGACATATACAGCAGAGCAGTTGTGTTAACATTTACTGTAAAGGTCACCTCTTGCTGCAATGACTAGGAGCCAATAACTAAGCTTTTCACCCATCTTATACTTGTACAATTGAGATGTAACAATAAAAGGTGCATCTTGAATCTCTTGAACCTTGAACCCCTCTCAAACAATTTAGAAATGTCACCTCATTGCAAATTAGTGAAATTTTATTAAAACTTTTCAGAAAAAAGTGCTGCGAGACAAATCTAACAGCACCCTTGGCTTTCTGGATTGAACAAAGGGAAAAAGTGTAATCAGCTTTAAAGCCGATACAGCTAAACAGACAGCAGATGATGATCACAATGGTGCTTGTTTATATTGCATGTGTTTGTGTGTGTTAATTCTCACCCTTTCTCCCTTTTCTCCTTTGGAAGAAGTGAAAGGATCATTGTGTCCAGGGATTTTCCTGAAACTCTAATTGAACAAACAAACAATAGGAGTACAGGTTATTCTAAAATTCAAATTGAAGGTGGAGTCAGCGATTCTGTTGAATCACTTTTTGTCAAAATCAGTGAATATCTCCTCACAATTCGCTACCTGTGAAAAAAATATCTGGGGTTAATACACTGCCTAGGCTCTATAAGTTGAAAACGAAGGAGGTCCACCATAGCTAGAATCATGCCATTTCACAGAGCCTATAAGCTGTGTATAGACACTGGATTTATGAGCGAACAAACAGTACGGACAAGTAGTGGACTGTGACAAGTCATTCACTGATTCTGACAATAAATGTTTTTGACAACAAGCATTCTCCAGAATCAGACTTCACCTTTAATTATCAAAATAATCAAGTAAATTTCACAGCACTAAGGGATTCACTTATTAAGAATCAACATACCAGACCTCCGAAACCAGAACCATCTCCCTGAAACAGTCAGAATCATGAAAATAAATAACACTGCTTTAAAATATATACTTCTAAATCAATTTCATAATTCATTCATTTCATTTGACTCACCCTTTCCCCTTTCTGGCCCTGGATAAACAGATAAGGAATATGATTAATAATAAAACTCATGAATCAAAGCATTGTTAACGTGACCAATAGATAGAGATACAGATAAACATCCGCGCAATCAGTGAAATTCAAACCAGGATGCGAATGATGAAAGAGACCCATAATAGGCAGTAACAATGTCTATGTATGTTTATAATGAATTGTCTTGTATTAGGGTGATTTGCAGCCTCTCAAACATTAGGTTGCACTATAGCTGAAAGTGATGACGGCAACCATGATGACTAAAATGACAGGGGTTTGGAAGAAGGAGGATTTTGTTATTTTCAGAGTAACAGACCTTCACACACTGGGAAGAGCAGGGACCCTCAGGCTTTACCGGCTCCTCTGGGTCTCCAGTCGGGGTGTCCAGCTGATGGAACTAAACATGTGAAAATGAGGAACAATTGCATTCATTAGTACCTATCGGTCAAAAGATAACGTGTGGAAAGCTGACACAAAGTAAAACAAAGTGGGCAGAGATGGCCGTGTAATAGAGCTGCGTTCATTTCAGCTTCCGTCAAAGCTGAAGTCAAGACTGCTGGAGTGTTTCCACCTACAGAGTGGTTGGAACGACCTTTACTATATGTCTTTTAGGTGCATTTACTTTCCATGTACAACTTTAGTATAGTGAGTATTGAACTTTAATCACATAAAAAAAGTTTGGTTTACTTAACATGTATGAATATATGAGGTCATTAGAAATATACTTTATCCATATCTCAACAAATAATAAAAATAATGAGAGGGACTATATTTTTTTGCTTTGTTTTGTGTCTTGCCTCGTCGTCCATTTTGAACTCGGAGAGGAGCTCCTCACTGCAGATGCTGTTGATAAATTCCCTCTCAATGGAAGGGAAATCATCAAAGGTCGGTGAGTAGAAGATGTTTCTGTAGTTGGCGGGCGCAGCGATTTTATGCAGCTCATCAATGTCTGCATTGGCAACTCCAACTGCCATGACGCTGACACCTGAGGAGAAACACATTCACATCATGATAATCCATGCGGCACTTTTCAATCTTGTTTATTACATTTCAATTAAAGGGGCACTATGGAACTTTCAGAAATTCCTTCTAAGTAGTGGCACCAGTGGAGGTAAAGTGAGTGTGATTGGACAGTCATAATGATGGTGGTAATTTTTAATAAGTTGTAGTTTTACTAACGTATGATTCATGATAACAACTGCTGTGGCTGTTGTGGCTAGCCAGTTGAGCTTCTTTCTCTCTTTATGTGCGGAACACGCACAGGTACGTGCAGCAATGTACTTAAAAGTGGACCACTAAAAGCAAACGCTCTGCTATCTCCACATTGACATTGTCTTTTGCCAAAGTACAACTATGTATCATCAACCCTAGTTTTGAGGACTTTATAATAACTTTGACTTACCCAGAGCACGTGCAATCCTGGAGGATGGCACCACATTATCCTGGGCCCTGCCGTCAGTAATGAGAACCAGAATGTGGGCCACATCCTTCCTCATCCCCAGAGACTCCTGGAACAGCTCCTGCAGAACGTAGCTGATGCCTTTTCCTGAGGGAACGCAAAAAGTATTAAGAGAAAATAATTAAACTTTTGGGAGGCTTTTTGAGTCTGCTCTACAAATGCTGCGAGACTAAGAAACACATTTTCATGAGGCAATGCAATGATGTCGCCATAGGAATGTGCAGCATATAGAGGAGTGGAGGCAGTGAACATCAATAAATCAATAAATTGCATTTTATTATCATAGCATATTTTGAAGAACATCGCACATGACTGATGTGATGAGAGTAGGATATAGAAACTATTACTGATAAAATAGATTTAAAAAAAAAACAACAACCAATGAAGCAGACAAAAGATGATAACAACAGAATCAAAAGCAAGATTTTCTAACATGAATATAACACAATAAATCATTTGGGCCAGAGGTTCAGTTTATTTGACCCCCTTCCATAAACAACAATAACTAAATCATTGTTTTTTTATGGATAACATGGTCCCCTCTATAAATAGATGTGATGTGCATTGAAACAAATGAACTTTGACTGTATTTAGTTTTTTAAGCTTGTATTTGTCCATTTGTTTTATACCGATATAGAGGAAGTCAGCTGTCAGTATGTCTGTATACATCTATATGGTGGCAGGACCAAGTAAAATACATTTCAATCCTCAGCATGACACTGTTGTGATTTCTATTAGAGGCTTTGGGGTCATAACCTGGACTTTAACAGTTTTTTATCTGATGAAAGGTGGCAAACAGAGGCAAAACCAGTGAGAGCTGAGGGTCACTAACCTGTCCTGGTGTTGCCCCCTACATAGCGCAGTGCTCTGAGCGCCCTGAGCACGGAGTTTCTGTCTTTGAAGTCATTCAGACGGAATTCTATTCGAGGCTCATCACTGTAATGAACCACGGCTATCTGAGAAAGGGATGACGGAGAAAACACAAAACATTATCATGCTGGCTAAAATGAATGAGATGCAACTTTAAATACTCCTCAAACATACTATACATATTAAGAAACACAGCCTTTCCTTGGCTACCACTCTTCTCAGTAAATCAAAAGCCATGGTTGAGTTGGATGCTGTCCACTTTTGTCATTCAAAGTAACGGTTTGTAACACATTAAACAAACTTCTACCACAATGAAGCTGGGACAGGATGAAAAGAAAATATTTTTACACCGAGACAAACCTGTGTAGTTTGTGAACTGATGGCAGGGAAATAAGTGGCCACCCGGAACATGAAGTCTTTCATCTTCATGAAGTTGTTAGCGCCGATGCTGGAGGACTCGTCCACTAGGAACACTATGTCTGCTTTGGCATTACCACACACTGACAAAACACAAAAACACACAAATCCTAAATACATAGTCACCATTTAAAGGCCTACTTCATCGGTGGGAATATGAAGGTGTATTGAATTCTAAGATCCTATGTAGTATAAATGTGCAAAAAAAATTGAAATTGGTTCATCCTAGCCTGAGAAAAGGCAGAAAGAGTGTTTTATGGTCTCACTGTCTAACCCTACATTTCTCTTACTGTGATGTCACAGTAAGATAAATTGTTTTGTTGAATCATGCACAAAGTACACACACTTTATTACTTAATTGAGCTGTAGAATATTCAGACTGTACATCATCAGTGATTATGGAGAATGCTTGTTGTCAAAATAACTTTTTGTCAAAATCAGTGACACGATCCGGTCTGTGGGTGCGCTGAAAGGAAATCCAGTGTTAAAACACAGCCTAGGCTCTGTAAATGGTGATACCGTTTGCTTACAAACCAGTTCACAGAGCCTAGGCTGTGTATTTACACCCAATTTTTTAAAGTAGAAGATCGTGAGGAGATATTCAAAGATTTTCATATAAGGTGAATTTGACAACAAGAATTCTACAGAATCGCTGACTCTACCTTTAAACCGTATGAATGAGCTCTGAGGCAGCAGGGTCATCTCTCATAAATACCTGTTTTTGTTTGAGCTGGTGTGTCAGCACTGAGTGTGGTTACTCGTGGGGAGGTGACTCCTGTCTCCTTGGCTCCGGTGACACTTGGCTGACCAGGAGGCTTCTTGGTGGTTTTAATGGGTGGCACAGCAATGGGAGGCTTGGTGGTCTTCGCGTGTGTCTGAGTGATGGAAGTGGAAGATTTGATGGCAGCTGTGATAAGAGGGCCGACTGTGGCTGGCACAGACCGGACTGTTACCACCGGAGGATCCTGTCCCACTGAGAGGCACAAAGAGTCATAACACAAAATCTTAAGTCAGAGTTGTAGTTTGCTACAAATGATGTAGAAAATGAACAAAGGAATCTGAGCTGTGAGTACGAGATGAAGAGTTGAAAACTGCTGCTCCTCTGCTTTGTGGGATTAAACATCTCAAGTACTTTATTGAGTATCTAGGGGCAAAAATTACAACAATCTTTTTGTTGTTTCTCAATTTCTCATTGGGCTTCAAATTAAAGTGCAAAGTGTTTTTCAGTTTAAACCCACAACAGAAAGCAGTGCAGTGACACTGTCGATTCAGTCTAGATTAACGTCACAGTAAATCATTGAAAGATTAAAGAAGAGCATTAAATACATGTAGCATGCACGTGAGATGTATGTCTCTTACATATTCTCTGATACACCGTGCTTATTGGGCCCTCCACTTCTCCATACAAAGGTCTGATGGTGAAAATATAGGTTCTTTCATACAGCAAATCACTGATCTTGAAGGTGGTGAAACCAGGGCCCAGGGTCTCTGTTTTAGTCTCCAACACTAAAAAAAGGCAAAAAATTAAAGAAGTTATTGTTGCAGAGTATTTATTTCAGTTGATTTAGTTTCCGGAAGAAGAATAACAAGGAAATATGAGTGAACTACAGTAGTGTTAATTGATTGTTACTAAAATGACAACCACTTTCCCGCAAAAACCTGTTATATAATAAGACACATTACAAATATTGTGAACATCTTTCTTAATTTTTTCCTTTTCAACCAAAGGGTGCTCATGTTGAGACTCAATACACTATGCAATAACGTGTCATGCTACATACCCACTTCAAAGCCTAAAGTACCTTGAAAAAAAAAGTCATACTGCACTTGGAATTGATTCAAACAAATATTGATCTCTCAAAATGATACCACTTTAAAACCAAACAGTGCTAATAGCAGGTCTCTAGTAGCACTCTTGTCGGAAAAGATATTTGACTGAAAATTTGAAAAATATGAATGTCAACGTGATGCTAAATAATGAGTTCTCCACTGACCGGAGATGTGCCTCCAGGACAGAGAGTATCCAGAGACGCCGGCCACACGTGTCCAGTTCAGAACAGTGCTGCTGTCTGTGGTGTCCAGAGCAGCAAAGCCATTCACTTTAGGAAGATCCACTAAAGTAGAAAAAAAAACACATAAATGACGACACAAACAATATTTGATATATTTACTCAGCCTTACAGTATGTTGAAGAACAGGAAAGAAAGAGGGTGATAACTTATACTGTAATAAACTGCAACATTTCAATCTAACTGATGGTAATAGACAAACATCTAGAGGAGGGATGCACCGTTACAAATAGTTGAAATCAGCACATTCCGATTTGATAACTCCTTAAGACTTTAAAACGTTATGGACATATTGACACCGTTCATTTGAGTTTCATATAATTGTATTACTATCTCCCTGAACCCCTCTACATGGACAGCAGATCCCATACTGTTCCTCACTGTTTTGGGCAGGGGGGACTCACAGGTGCGTGCAGTGACCAGGACTGGGCTTCCCTCCCTGTCGCCCGCCATGGAAGACACCTGGATCTTATAAGCCGAGCTCTCCTTCAGGTTGTTGATGGTATAGGTGGTGGAAGTAGCAGATACCACATGGGACTTCTCATCGCCCCCTAGAGGAGGGAACAATACAATTTCAGCATGTAGTGATAATGAAAATGTAACACAGCACTGTTATGTACTTAATAACAGTTACATAAGTCACGACAGGGTAGGGTAATGACCAATTATACAAAATGATGGTAACAACATTTTATAAGAGAAAAATGCAAAAACCCGAGAAATATTTATTATTTTTAGTCAACAAAATTGACTTTCATGTTGGGTATCGGGGTATAAGCACACATGGGTTGAATGTATATTTGGTTCCTCACCCAGGAATGGAACCCAAGAGATTTTGTACCCAGAAGCTCCTGGGGTTTTCCTCCAGGACAAGGCAAAGGAGTTGACTCCAATGTCCACAACCTTCACCTCCCTCACGGCCTGGACTGGCCCTGAGTCTGAGACAGCAGCTAAAAGAACACCACCAAACAACCAGGTCAGGCGATATAGTTTCTTTCCTTCTTTGACATCATACAACTGTGTTCCCATTACAATTTACAAAATAGTTGTATTTAATGAAAAATCGGAATGAGCTGGTGTGGCTTTATTCACAACCCCTTTAATTTGTCAGGGTCATAAACCTACACCTAACTTTGACAGTGACACAATGATTGCAGTGACAAATACTACGAGTGACAACAACAGGAGCTGTGGTTAAAAGGGGTAGACCAAAGTACAGGGCATGTCAGTCAAACAAAAACACAGTGCGGGTGCCGAGGCTCTGGATGAGGAACCTGGCTGTTCCTACCCCATTCAATTCAAATGGGACGCACAACTGCATTTAGAGCTATTAAGATTCAGAGAGGAATCACAATCAATATAAACAAAGTGTGCGACCACCACTTTTGTTTTGTACCTGTGAGCTGTGATAAGGAGATTTCTGGTCCTTCTGAGTTGCCGTACACTGCACAGATGGTTATTGTGTAGGTGGACTGTGGGTTCAGGTTTACGATACGATGGAATAGAACACTGCTGTCCAAGTAACGGGACTGAGGTTTGCTTTCATCTGCAGGCATACATGTACATACACAAAGATCAGCCATAACACAATATTTACATTGAGTCACTCTAACAACTTTTATTCACTCTTATACTAAACACCAAGTGGCTATAAATGCTTTATATAGGGAATAACATATTGGGCTGGGGCAGAGGCAAACATGTATCACCTGTTTTCCAAGACAGTTTGTACTCAGTCGCTCCAACAATGGGGCTCCACTCCACGTCTATGGAGGTACTGGTGTAGGATATCACCTTAAAGTTTGACACGTAGCCCAACGGAGCTGAGAAAGGGGAAGACGGATCATGATTAACCTGTATTTGTTCTTGTAAATACATTGTTGATTAAATCATTTTATCTATAACATTAAAGATTTGTGAAAAAAAATACATTCTTTCTTTTTAACCTTTCTCTAAACCTAAACCATATCATTTTGCAGTGTTGGGCTGCTATTGAGGGCTGCTCAATAGCCACTAGAAAGAAAACAGAAAACTTAAACTCAAGCTAGTGTATCATTACATTTGGACTTGGCATTATACTTTTTTAAAGAAAAAACAAGACAAAAAGCACAATATTCCACACAGTCAAACCAATAGTGGTCAATTCGAATCAGTCCTAAACTTCAGTGGTCCCTTGGATTGGAGGCATATTTAATGTCAGTACTCACAAGTTTTGAAGGTAGCACTGATACCAGGCCCCACTACAGGACCAAACAGCACATACATGGTCAGGACATACTCCGTGTCGTGGGCTACATTCTTCAGCTGGTGCTCTGTGGTGCTGCCGTTCAGAGCCAACTGCCTGGGACGGTCCCGACCAACAAACTCTGTAAAATATTATCAACATTTCCTTCACTGTAAAAGGAAATCTTTGTATATAAAGAGTATACAGAAGTCCAGAGATGTATCAAGATCTTAAAAGTGTATGGGCATGCTTTTATGAAGCAAGCAAAACAGGAAGGCTGAAAGTGACTAAATGAGTTAATCACCTGGGGTGGGTCCCCAAGCAAGTCTGTACCCCGTGGCTCCTGGGACATTGTTCCATGAGACGACAGCAGCGCTGGTGCTCACAGCGGAGACCTTCAACGTTTGCACTGCACTGCTTTCCACTGAAACAGAGAGAGAGAGAGAGAGAGAGAGAGAGAGACATAGAGAGAGAGGCAAAGAGAGAGGGAATGAGAGAAGGTTGTCATTAATCCTCAAATGTAGTCTTGCATAATGTCTATAATACCTTTAGATCTCATGCTTGTATTTTTGTACTTCCTAATAAGTATGCTAGTTACATGTCTTTGCTTTGGTGCTGGTGACGGGCCCCTCCGTGTCTCCAAAGATGGGGTTGATGGTGATGGTGTACTCAGTGCCTAGGTGGAGGCCTTGGATCATGTAGAAGTTAAAGGTGTCCCCAAGGTTTATGTTCTCTATGTGGCCATCTGGAAGATACACAAGAGGCATTTTGGTCTTATTTGTAACTTTTGTCGATTGTCCTGCCATGATAACTCTAATATTTTTGTCTGGTGGTAAGCAACAGTACCTGTGGATGCCCATGTCAGTCGGTATCCCGTAGCACCCTTAACCGACGCCCACCTGGCCTGGACAGTGTCTGTGGTGGCGTTTTGGACCAGGAACTGCTTAACTTGTATGAGCTTTACTGTGGAAACAAACCCATATTCACACACACACACACACACACACACACACACACACACACACACACACACACACACACACACACACACACACACACACACACACACACACACACACACACACACACACACACACACACACACACACACACACACACACACAGTATGATGGTATTTTTTTTATTGAACAACATCACCTTACAGTGGATATATTATGCTACTACACCTCTGCATTCGATTACTTGTGTTGTACAATATCTTGACGCTACTACAACACTTTGTCCTGAAATAGTTGGTTGGTTACGGCTCTTCTTCGATAGTTGTCTGGAGTGATGACTGTGTAAAGGTGTTGCACATACAGGGCACATGAATGGACTTGAGTGTGAGAAAGATTGGGGCTTAATCTTCTGTTTGGGTTAATTATTATAATTATGGTTTTCTTTTTGATCTAAGCCAATGAAACTTACGTGTCTTTGCCACTATTGAAACCGGCTCACTTGGCCCCTGGGGGTAAACCACATAAATACTGATGATGTACTTCTTGTCCTCCTCCAAGCCGTCAATCACGTGAGAAGAGGTGTCTCCGGGGAGCAGGTGCTCATAGGTAAACCCTGGTCGGTTGGCTGCGGAACAAAACAAAATCCAGAAGAATTACAAATATATCCGCCCCCATGCAATGCGTTCCTGTGATGCTTTAATGTCTCAAGTTCAACATAGACAAATTCATTTAATTGGCCCAATTAAATTGTCATTATGAAGATAAATGCTGCAAAAACATACTTGACATTTAAGTGTTAAATAATGATGCAATGGTGCAATGTTAGCATACATCTTGGAATGAAGATCTTGAATCCGTTGAGTTTCCCTAGAGGCGGTGTCCAGCCCAGGCGCAGAGAGAACAGACCCTCCTCGATGACACGGAAGTTTGACACCTGAGCTAAAGGGGCTAAAAGAGAAGAAAGTTGTTGCTCAGGAAAACAAGCACGTAAAAAAGATACATAAACGTTTTGTGTATTTTCTTAAAGGTGTATTGCACTTTTGTGTGACACCCACTTGTCTGGGCGGCGATGGTTACAGAGTCTCCTATGAGGTCGGGGTAGATGGCATAGACAGTGAAGGAATAGTCTGTTTTAGGGCTCAGCTCTGTCACCACTGTCGTGCTCACGTCTGCTTTCAGGTTGATCTGTAGCAGATGCAGAAGACAGTGGAATGAAAACAGGATTAGTGTGTTTGTCTGCTTGTGTGAAATAAAAAGAGCAAGCCAGACAGAGGGAAACATGATCGCTCAAAAAAGTGTTGAAGTCAGAGAAATCTAATGCATTAACAAAGAGAGTCACTTCTGAAATGGCATATCTTTACTTCCAATGTGGAGTAATTGGCCCACACTTTACCTGGTAAGTAGTTTAACACAATTGTCTGTCTCTGTCAAGGGCGCAAATGCAGTGTTATCATTGAAACACACATATGCACAATCACAAACACAAGAAACCTGGAGGAATGGGAATCAATGCCACCAACACTGTTCACATGGATCCAATTCATGCAATACTGTGGCTGTAGTTTTGGAGAGTTACACTGATGGAATTGCACAAATAACCCAGGCTGCAATGAGAGATAACTCGCTCGATTTCTGTGCTGGTCATAGAGGTGACTGGCAGTTTTGATCATAAGCAGTTCTGAGGATGATCTTGTGCTCCCTTAACAATGGAGGGATGTACTGCAGTGAATGTTTTTCTGGTAGGAAAGTAAATCTTTATTCCAATGGATTGAAACATATATAGAAGGATTAATAGATGGTTGGGCTATTCCACCTGACCCTCAAGTTCAACATAATGTGTTATTTCCACTTGTTTACCCACTGCCCAGCCTTCCCCATACTTGAACATCTGGTTATTTGGTTTTTGGAGAAGAACTCACAAGACAGTAGTTTTAGGAGATATATTGTTCCTACAGAGCTTGATCTGAGTAGTGTTTAAATTGTAGGACATGACCAATTATATTTTCGTTTATATCAAGGTTGTTGAGCTTTGAGTTAATCGAGAGTTTTGCTTTCCGCCATGATTTCGTCAGCCGAAAACATATTGTGACGTGCAACATCTCTAAAGGTCCCAAACTGTTTTTTTTCTGGTCAACACAGCTGTCATCATGCACATGCATAGTCCCTCACCTGTCTCTGCTGTAGGGGGAGGAGGTGTCCCTTGGCGTTGAGAGGGGTTACTAGTAGACGATATCCTGTGACATCACTGGTGGCCTGGCTCCATGTCAGTCTGAGTGAACTGTGGGCCAACTCACTGACCTGTAGGTCTTTAGGACCCACAACACGCACTTCAACTAGTACAGGAAGATCAGAATATTCATTAGAGAAAAGGTTACATAAATCATGACGTATAATTTTGTATAAAATAAATCCATCTTAATGAGAAAGCTGCAGGGCAGAGAGAGTAAAAAAGAGAAAACTATTTATCTTTATTATAATTTCAAAGCTGTAGTTGGAAGTTAAATTCATCAGTATAATAATATGAAAATGTGTCAGTATGGAGGAAGCTTTTTAAGAAATGTAAAAAGGGAATGCCGTGTGTGTGTGTGTGTGTGTGTGTGTGTGTGTGTGTGTGTGTGTGTGTGTCAGTGGTATTACTCATGTTGTGGGGACATTTTACTACACAGTGATGTTGTGAGGACATGCTTTCCTTTTGGGGGACAAAATGGAAGTCCCCATAATGTAATACTGACATTTTAGGGTGAAGACTTGCTTTAATGTGAGAGTAGACTGAGGATTAGGGTTAGGGTAAGGCAAGTAGTTAATGTAATCGGAAGTGCTAAAAACACAACGTGCGTGCGTCCGTGTGTGTGTGTGTGTGTGTGTGTGTGTGTGTGTGTGTGTGTGTGTGTGTGTGTGTGTGTGTGTGTGTGTGTGTGTGTGTGTGTGTGTGTGTGTGTGTGTGTCGTGTGTGAGTGTGTGGACTCACCAGGCTGTGACGTCTTGACAGGGCGTGGTGGTTCGGAGGCAGTGAAACACATTCTGCGGGACAGTTTAGGGAGGATGGTGTTGAGGAGAGAGTAGTCAGCGGCCAGTAACAGGTGCTCCTCATGAGGCTCTGACACAATCCTCCTCAGCTGGTTCTCATCAGCTCCCCGAACGCCTGCTCACAAGATAAATGGAGAAAAGTCTGGGACAAAGTAGATACAGCAGTACCTACCTAGTCCACTGATATTTACCAAGGCAGATAAAAGACAACAAAACAATTATCACAATCAATGACCTCCTGTACATATATTTACACAACTTTAGATATCCGTGGGATTTTGAAGCAAATGAATACCATTTACAAAGCATTTATTATGTTGTGCCTGTCCTATGGTTGATGTTATTTCTCTGCATTTCCTTTCCTACAAAGACCACTAGAGGGAGCTGTGGCCTTTTTGAATTATTTATCTAAGATCATGAAAAGACATACATACACATGCTTATGGTGTAGACACACACATTGGCTTAATCCAAATGCTTGCCGGCACCTATCTCATTCTATGTCATGTTTGTGGATGGGATTGGAAATTTGAGCAGATGTAGATGGCCGAGACTCAATTCACAGTTTCAGCTACTGAATTAATGCATGTATTTTCCTACTACTTGTTTGGATGCGAAAAGGATGTATTCATATGCACATATCTAACCATATATGTGTCATCCACAATACACAGGCGCTACAGGCATATTGGTTTTGCACGAGTACACAAAATGCATGTGGAGCTTCTCCACAGGAGTGATAAATGAGAGAAGCTGGTCTCAGTGTCAGAGGTGCAGATGGGGGGACACAGAATCGCCTGATGAAAAATGGCTGCGATTAGCACTCGATCGGCTAATGAGCAGTAATTATTGCACCGCTCTCAGCTGAGAGGAGTAAGTCTTGGGCTTGTGTGTGTGTGTGTGTGTGTGTGTGTGTGTGTGTGTGTGTGTGTGTGTGTGTGTGTGTGTGTGTGTGTGTGTGTGTGTGTGCGCGTGCTATGTGTGCGTGCATGCGTGCGTGTGTGTGTGTATGTGTATGTGTATGAGTTTGTGTGTGTGTGTGTGTGTGTGTGTGTGTGTGTGTGTGTGTGTGTGTGTGTGTGTGTGTGTGTGTGTGCGTGTGCAGGAGAGAGAGGGTAGGGGGTGCGTAAGTAAACCTGTGGGTAAACAGCAGCATGTATTCATGAGCTGGGCAAAGGTGCAGTATAAAACAGCTTCTTAGTGGTAACACATATGTAGTGTGAGAAAGTGCACATACCCATAGTATCGGAGCCGGGGTGATCATTCACTGTGTCTAGAAGTTGTTATGTTTTTGCACGTACATACACAGTTCATACCATAAACCTGCACGAGCACACCCAGACGCAAAGAAACACCAATTTCTCACACATCCACAAATACCCACACTGAATCTGATGAATTCCAATGTACAGGACATGAATTTCTAACAGCAAACACTGCAGATAAGCCGGCGGGGCTTGGATAAAATCTGAGGGGCTTCTGCAGTGGGGACGTTGAAGGAATCACAATAGCAAGTTTCACACTCACCTACTGCAAAGAGAGAAATGCCACTGTCAGCCACCGCTGTGGCTGCGGCACCGACCTGGTCGTCAGAACGTCCGTTTGTGATCAGCAGAGCAATCTGCAAGGTATTCATTACACATGAAGTAACAATATCTTCCACACACACTGCCACTTTTCATGGATGAAATATACATATACACATATTAAGGTGAGTTACTTATCATTTGTATAGATCTCACACATAGAATCCATGAAAACATGCAGTCTTTTCTAATTTAGAAAATACTTTCATCAGGACTTGCACTTTGAAATATTTAAAACCCTGAATTTCAGAGAAATGTGTTGGGTTTTCAGTTATATGTTAATTCCTACTTTAAACTACATTTTGTTTGGGTAAAAAAAGAACATCCTTGTAAATAGGAATGTGCTCAGAACGTCTCCATGGACTCTTGACATGGATTAACTCATAATTGAATACATAATTAAATAAACCAAACAAAGTAGAATTTGTGGATGCTGGCTTGCAACTCAGTCAGACTGCTAATTTTTCCCTTTAATGAAACATGTACTCAGTTCGTTCAAAGTTCATCCCTCGGTGCCACGAGTAAGAAGGCTCGAAGGCTTCAATATGAGAAAGTCGCTGTTGCTGTTTTGCATGTTCTCTAGCAGAACAATTCAACATATATCAGTCTAATCCTCTATTCTCTGCCGCACCACTTCAAGTGTGCTGGATGTGCAAGATGACTCGTAGGCACACTCTGAGATAGAGAGATTATTGGAATTCTAACCAGCTGTGTAACACTAAGAATATGCTACAGCAGAAAAATGTACATGACACAAATGGAGAGCTGTTAGAAGGCCATATGGATTTATGATGCTGCAATTATGAAATACTTTTGTTAAGTTGCTGACTATTTCATAGCTAAATGAATTGCCTCCACCTTTTCCTCTTCTGCTTTAACAAGCAAAGTCAAACCGAAGCAAAATCGGTCACAAGTTGCAAGCCTTCTGGCGGACTTAAGTTTGTATTCAAAGGATTAAGTGAGACCATTTGTTCGGATTCACAGTGGTGTGAAAATGGTAGACCAGTTTGTTTCGTCTGCTTTTTTCCACAATGTTCTGTGGAGCGCAAATGCAGACTCCTGCCTCAAGTCATTCCCTTTAACAAAGGGCCAGAACATACAATGTAGCCTATGCATGTCGTGCGGGCCAGATGGAACCAGACGTCCTTCCAAAACTTAAACTAATCGCGTCCTTGTCGCTTACGTCCACACTTTTAAGATTTAAGCTTTAGCTTTTTTTTTGTATGTGTGTGGGCGAAGTTAAAGACCTTTATGTTATTGCCATGTGACCTCTTTTCCTTTCTGCTCCTGCTTGAAATTACCTTCATTCTGTGACACTGTTTCAAAGATACAGGGAAATGACTTCTCGCTAGACAATCACTGGATGCCAAACAATCCGATACAGCGGATAGACGAAGGCACCTTGAATTTTCTTTTGTGTGTTTATTTTTGTGTGTTATCTCACTGGTTGAAGCATTGTACCTTTGGGGCATGCTCTCGACTGATGGCAGGGCTGAAGACTTGGTCAACCAGGAAGTGTAGGGCGTCAGCGGTCCTCCTTGACCCGCCCTCATAGGGAAGATCTCTGATGGCTCTGAGCACCTCCTCTGGTGAGCTGTAGTCTGTCAAGGCAATCTGCATCCTGCACGGGGAAGGCAAAATAGTTATGCAAAAAAAAAACAGATGCAACAAATAGGTGGATGTGGTTAAGGTGTAGATGGCCGAGACTCAATTCACAGTTTCCCTTGTGGTAAAGTTAAATGAGTGTGGCGATTTAGATTGTGTGTATGTGTTATGAATCTTACTTTGAGGTATCCCCATAGACGGTGACTCCAAAGCGGACCCCCTCAGCTCCCCACACTCTGTGCTGGAAGGAGGAGATGATGGCTGAGATGAAGTCTTTGACCCTGGAGAAGCTGGTCTGGCCCACACTCCATGACTCATCCACCAGAAACACTATGTCTGCTTGCACCACGGTCCTACATGCTGAGCCAGCAAGAAAAAGATGAATTAGTGTGTGTGCACAAGCAGCGAGGAATGCATGTTTGAAAAAAATTCAAGACAGCTGTATGTTCTTGCCCTAAACTTTTTATAATCAAAGGAATATGGAGAAGAAAAAAAAAATGGTTTCGCCTGGTAATGATGCCGGACCCCTCGGTTTCATTTCCCTACACGCACCACCAGAGAGCAGTCTTGTTCCATCATGTTCAGATGTTCCCCTTTCACTGGCTGCTGTCATGCACTCAGAGCCCCACGCAAATCCCCATGAATTCTTAATGAGACACAAGTGAGCCAAAGAGACTATCAATATTCTGTACACTCCAGCAATAAAACTTTAGTATGGCGACGATGAGGAACGCTTTAGAATGATAAGGTAAACACAACCCAAATCAGGGTCAGACCCCTGGCTCTGGCACACAATAGCATTTAACATAAGGATCTGCTGTGTTTGGTAAGATTGAGATCATTTTGATCTAGAGTTGAAAGGTCAGACGCAGACACAGACACACACAAACACACACACACACACACACACACACACACACACACACACACACACACACACACACACACACACACACACACACACACACACACTAGATCTTGCAGCTCTATCTCAGATTTAAACGCCTGAACACATTCCTACAGAGATATAGAGCACTGTATACTAGCTGTTGCATATACTCCACACAGAAACCTGCTGCGTGAGCAAAATCCCTCTTAGTCAATATTGGGGAATTACATATGTAATAAACCACAGTGACGACAGCATCGATCAGGCTAGTGAATAAGAGATAGGCACCACTGATTGTTCTGTAAGTGATAACTCAGCCTCTCTGCTATCCTTCTTTCATTGCTGAGTTTTCTCGCCCCTATTATCTCGCCCTTCTTCCTTCTTGGCTGCAATCCTGGAATTCACTGGGGGTGACATATGTCTCCGGCCCATGGCGACCTAACATTATGTTCACCCACATACACACACACACCTCTACATATTTGGCCACACACCAAGGAAACAAAATGTCATTGGTAATACCAATTTTTATACAGCAGTCAGTATAGTGGATTTGCCATTTTTACTGATGCAAATTAATAGGATACAATAATGTATAAGTTGGAGCTCATACAGGCAATCAACAGCCCTAGCATACACATTTGGCTGCTCCATATACCGGGATACATTTTTAACATTTTCACGGAGTTCTGTATAAGCACATAAGACACAGAGGAGACTTTGAGCAAAATAAGCCAAATTGAGGCTGGTCTCTGTGAGTCAGACAAAGACTGAGGTGGAAAACAAGGTGGATCAATTATCCAGAAGTTTTGTCTGTCTGGGTTGCTAGGTTAGAACCACATGCCAAGGATAAGGAGACAAGACATGCTGAGGGATTTAGGCTTGGTTTTCTTGAAGGTTATCTATGCTGATATCTCAAACGTTGTACACACACCTCGGTGTAAGACCACCATTGATTTACGCATTAGATGTAGCTCAGCGGCTAGAGCATACGCTGCAGAAATATCCTGCCGGTAAAGAAATAACGATGCACTATACTGCAAGCACCACCAACAAAAATCAAAGGAAAGGATGTAAACCACATGAGAGCAGTCAAAGAAAGCATCAAGCTTAGGTTTTAACTATAACAAATGAATGCAAACGTCTAAGTGCAATTATTTGCATTGAAGCTACAAAGTGAAGGGACGAAATAATGCACGATAGAGAAAGCTAAACACAAACTCACAGTAGACAAATGCAAAATCATTTCCCCAGGACCTGTTTCTAGTGCCACATACATTCCATTCCTTTTCATGTAAACAAGTAAGTCGTTCTACTCCTCACGGCATAATGATGTGGTTCTAATTTAAATTTCATGCAGTCCTTTTGTATGAACGTATATATTGATTTGATTGATTTGTAGCTTTGTGTTTCTTGCATTATTACAACTCCCAACACATAAAATAGCATGTTGATTGTGACGGTTAAAAGGTTCTGCTCTCCTATATTTCTGAATGATGTTTGATTGCACGCTTTGGACATCACAGTAGGGGGCCATATGTTACGTATACACATATTAATCAAACCTGGAAGTGTGAATGTGAAGCAACATAAACCAAACAGTGAGAGCAACCCCCTAAACACATGCATGCATAGATGTTAATACAAACAATCTGATCCAATATGTTTTTATTTTTAATCTGATACTACACGCGTAAAATGTAATCTTTGCTCCCTACTTTGAAAGATGCTTTAATGCTTGAAAAGCAGCAGCATTTTTTGACAGCTTTAAGACTTTGACTATGACTATGTGTAATTTGAAAGGGTTGGCTTAGGAGTGAAAATCCCAATGTAAATTATCAACCAAGCCTGAATGCCAGCACAGCTCTACTAACTAAGCATTTTTTTGTCTTTCTAGGCTACCTGCCCAGCAACAACCGGCCGAATAGAACATTAGAAACTATCTGGTGAACATAATGGAGCATTTAGCAGCAAATGGGGAGGGGGCAGCAAGAACATAGACAAGAGGAGAGTGAATACTGCCAGAGAATATTTGCTGGATCTGTAAAAAAGTAACATTTTGGTAACAAGTTTGCAGCTAACGACTCTATCATGTAGGGTTTTTACAGCTTAATATGCCGGCCGCAGAGCCATTGAAAGAGCATTTTGGACTTCAGTTGACACAACTCTCTCTTCCAATGGCTCTGGAAGGCCCAAAGAAGCCAAAACAATCAACGTGTTATAGCTAACATTTTGGCAAATCATTAGCATTCATGTTTTTCAGGAAATTTCTGACTGTGAAATGTGTGGGCTGATCACCTACAAGTGGTTAAAAAGTGCTTGTATAGCTTTGGAGCTGGATCCTAATGATCTGATGGCTCCACACTGTTAGAAACCCATATTGCACACAGTCATTTGAGTCATTATAAAATATAAAATTTCTCCTGAATGGAAATTACAATTGACAACATGCCTCTTCTTGTGTGTAATTTGAAACACTATAGGCCCCCAGGAGTTGCCAGAGAGACATATGATGTGACAGCATCCGAATTAACATCATCAAGATGTAGCAATGATACGATTACGAAGGAGTAATTACCATTACGAAGGAGCAGTAGCTACAAATAGGGCCTGGAGCTAATTCTGCCCGACGACTTAAACCGATTACTTTCCGCCAACCACATTCCATCGTGGAGGAAAATCTTACTTCTGATTGGCTGATTGACCTTTAGGTGACATCCAATAGCACCTGAGGGCTAAGGTTTGGTATCTAGGAGATAGGGTTTTGACAGGCTGGCAGACAGAGTGCTAGTGTACATGAGGCTAGCAGATGTTTAAATTCCCAGACTAGACAGAGATTGGAGAGCAACCGGTGCTGGGTTATAGTGCCTTATTTCTTCCCCCTCGTACCAATCCATGTGTGGAGATTTAATGATGGAGCACTCCACCAGACAGTGTTCATTGAGCACCTGTGCGTTCCTTGGCCTATACGCATTCAAGTCATCTAATTCATAGACCGGTGCACACTGTTGACAATCAGACATATGGTTTGACTTTGAGAGTGAAGCAACGGAATGTTAGGTAAAGAGAAAGCTTGATGGTGCTTTATGGGTAGCTGAAAACAAGGAGAATAGAACTCTTACCTTCAGCTTGTGTGTTGACACTTTGATGGGACAGAGAAAGGGACAGCAGAAAGATCCACGCAGAACAGCGGCCCATACTCTTCCTCCTTCGATCACGTCCTCCTCCTCCAAGTTATTCTCTTCACGAATCCCCCTTCCCAAATTCCACTCCTCGATCATCAATTCAAACTCTTCTTTCCTCTTATCTTAAAATATACGGATGAATAGAGAGGGAAAAAGTAATTATAGGCACTCACAAGATTAAACTTAATCAGCCATTTTTTAATTTGTAAAGGATTCTTGTGCAAAGTTGTAAATATCGTTGACACAGTGTTTACGTGTGTGTGAGAGAGAGAGAGAGAGAGAGAGAGTGTGTCTTGGGGAAGCATCGTTTTGATATCTGTGATTATATGGAATCATCCATAATGTATGTGTATGAGTCTCCCTGTACATGGATTTACAACAGAGTTGTGGAAATAAAAGCATCAAAATGTCTTTTAAACTGTCCAATATGAACCTAGCTATTAAAAGAAGTTATTGGGAAGTCTAAATGTTATAGACATACATAGACGTTAAACGTTTATTACATCAATAATCCCAAGATTATATGACCAGGGTGTCTGCCATTTAGACAGTACAGTTGATTGTCAATCACATTACCGTTATGAATATGAAATTAAGTTATCTTTATTAGTCAATTTACACAAAGCACATTGAAATTTGTCTTTCGGCATATCCCCTCTCAAATTACCACACTTCGGAGCGGGTCAGAGCGCAGGGTCAGCCATTATACAGCGCCCCTTGAGCAGTTTGGGGTTAAGTGCTTTGCTCAAGGACACATGGTAGAGATGGTGGGCACTGCAGATATAATACCAGTCCCTGCTAGTATTACAAATAACACCCTCCTGTCCGGTGCCGGGGATCGAAAAAGCACCCTCGTGGTTACTGGTCGGCCCCTCTTCCTCTAGGCCAGGGGTGTCAAACTCATTTTCACAAAGGGCCACTCTACGATATGATAATCACTCTAAGGGCCAGACTGACACGCCTTCTTTTTAATCGAAAAATAAAAATAACATATCTAAGTAAGTATATAAACTGCGTACAATGGCTAGTTTTCGCTTCAAAATTTCCGGGGGACAAATTATAGGTGGGGGGTATGGGGGTGCTCCCCCCGAAAATTTTGAATGTCAAACACTGAATTTCCTGCATTCTGGTGGATTTTTATCCACCGATCTGTGCCTTTTCGGCATCAATCTATGGTGGAAATGTCTTAATTTCTGTAAAGGAAAAGACAACATTCAGGTTCTTGGTGAAACAATTATAAAGGACTATAATGCAGTAAGGCTCTCAGGCATTCTGGATTGAGCCACAATATTTATTCTCCTGGATTTTTCAAAACTTTCTGCATATTCAAAACATATCACATGTTTTGTTTTTTTTAGGAATCATGACGTAGCACCAGTGTTAGCTATTTATGACACTTTACGTTGGAAATGAAATGCCAAGCCACAATTGGAAACAAAAGGGGAGGGCTATCAGCAGCTAGCTAACGTTAGCTAGTTGGCTATATTGTAACTTAAAGCAAAAGTTAGAAACCAGATAATTTTGGCATTAATCCTTTGACACTTGACACAATCAATCATCAATATTAGCATGCCATTTAGCCACATATGTTGGCCTACAGCCCTCAGAAAACTGACAGCTCTTCTTAGATACATGTTCATCAATTCATGGCTTAAAATCCTGAGCTGTGGAACTTTCAGCAGACATTCCTAGCTGTAAGCCACGTAAGTTTCCTAACAGTTGGAAGCGTATGCAACGTGCGGATATGGCACAGGCTCCATGAAGAATGAAAAAAAAAAAAATCTGATTTTTTTTTTTTTTTTTTTTTCAGAATTTATTTTTATCGGCCGAATTGATTCGCGGGCCACATCAAAACGTGTCGCAGGCCACATCTGGCCCGCGGGCCTTGAGTTTGACACATGTGCTCTAGGCCATCTTACCACCCTAAGGGCCAACCTGTATGTTTTTTTTAATCCAAAATCATGAGGCCAAACGAGGACACACTAGCTAATACATATTAACAGTACTGATCAGTAAATTCAGGCGCAGAGTGAGGTTCAAGGAGACTCTTGTACGGTTTTGCAGGTATAAAAGATGTTTGGCCTCATCAAACCTCTGGGCCATGTGCACCTGTCCTAGACTGAGGATTAGCCAAACCTCAGAGGGCATGCCATGACCTTGAACCCTCACAATGCTGAGGTGATAATCTAAAGAGCTAAGGAAAGGCCCAGACATCATGGCTGATCTCTTCCTGTGTGGGTGTGCACGCCATGCTTGCACTCCATGACAAATCAAATTCACATTTCAAACCTGCATGTGGGCAAATCATTCCATTACAAAGACAGGGATGCATGAACACACACAGACACACATACAATTGTGTCTTCTCTGCAAACCGAAAGGCGGTAGTCTTGACTGTAACCTTCCCTTCGATCCTGTTTTTGAAGCATGTTTTTTTTCTCTCTCCCCTGAGCTACTGTACATGTGAGTCACAAGATACTCACACTGTGTAGTTTAGCTTCGTTTGTACCAAGAAAAATCAGAAATCAATATTATCTAAGTTCCGTTTTTGGGATGTGTGGGATAATGGGTGAATGGAGCTGGTCTTTTGGCAGTGTTTCTAAGAAATTAAAGCAGGACAGGTACATTTAGACGAATTGGCCTCACTGGTGAAAGCACATCATTGGCTTGACAGCAGTCTAGATGGAAGGAGAATATTAGCTGTTCACGAGAGTAAATGGAGGTATAGTAATGCTCTGGGATACAGAAAAATCCTCCTCTTTTTCTCACTCTGCAGACAGAGGAAACTTCAAGTTAGCACAAAGGACCCCAAGGCCACAGCACTTGACTTGACGTGAAACACTGAGTGGAGGCAATTCAGTCCGTTTGAATACTGACCTCTCATCTGAAACGCGTACCTCGGAAGGTGACATCTAAAAAAGAAACAAGTACAGCGCAATGATAGTAACTCATTGTAGTATCTTGCTTTTGTGCTGTTCATTGGTGCACTTGGTTGTAGGCTCAAGGATCCTTCAGCCAAAGAAGTGTGTGTGTTAAAACCTTGTTAATGTGTTCTTAAAACGACAGAAATATATCAATAGAAAGAGTTCCAACAACATTCACTTAAGTGAGAATAATCAATGCCTAAGTGGAGTATATCCAACACTTAAATCAGCACTGGCAAAGGAATCATGTAGCAGTAACGGATTATCCCATTTGAAATGAATGAGCTCCCATCAGAGAGCAACACGTTCAACGCATAAAGTGTGATCCAGCAAACGGTTTGTGCCGTTATGCTTTACATTAGCTTGCTAACCCCCACACGTCTCCAGATGAGTGTGTGTATGTGTGTGTTTGTGTGTGTGTGTGTGTGTGTGTGTGTGTGTGTGTGTGTGTGTGTGTGTGTGTGTGAGAGAGAGCCCAAGTGTCTGACTGTGCATGTGTGAACTGTATATAGCATGTGCGTTTGCAAATTCATAAGCATGACATCAAAGAGAGATCTGTCTTCACTCAACTGCTGTACATGAGAGGAAAACAGAACAGATTTCTTTTAGCTTTATAGATTCACATTCCATCCGTCAACCTACACCAATACATCACTTCCAATATTCCTGCGGAGGGCCTATCTCAAACATAAATGAATATGACAATACAAATATAAATAAATCAGATCAATGTGAGACAATATGAATTCCAAAAGGTTCCTCAGTATGAGTTGATCACCTGGTCTGGCAGAGCCAGAATGGCTTAAGGCTGAGTAGTTTACAACCTCTGCAGTTGGAAGTAGTTGCTGGTAGGGGCTTGAACTCTAGTATAACACAGCCAAAAAAACACACTCTTCCCCTCACATACCAATGCAGATCTAAGATCTGTCTCTGCATGTATCTCCTTATTACTGAAGTGTGGAGAGGATGAGTGATTGTGTGTGTTTTGATGAGTGACAGCAGGTGCTGGAGAACACACTTACTGTCTGGTATCTATTCTACAGCGGGATTTTTGAATAGGTTTGCAAGGGCGTTCAGCAAAGCAGCAGGCAGGCAGAACCATTTATGAGAGTTTTATGATGGCTTCAATTTGGCGAAACAACTCTGGAAGCTATTTCTTATCATGCTACCAAAGGCCAAAAGTGTCAGAAGTTTCTTGAAACTAGCAGCGAATCCTATTGTTCAGCAATGTGGAAAAAATGCAACAGAAAATAAAAGTGCCTTGGCTTTAGCTTGACATTAAATTAAGTTAAAACAAGACCCACCCCTGCTTACAACAACAATGCTAACATGCCTATACTTAGCAGGTATGTATAATGTGTACCATGTTCACGATCTTTAAACTATTAGCATGCTAATATTTGCTAATTAGCACGAGACCAACTGAGTATAAAGGGAATTAGCTTTGCAGGTATTCCGCCATTTAAACAATGTTTGGGTAGACGAAAGAAGGTGGTATGATGGTTACACCAGAGTCCACTGCGGACTCATGGATGCAACACATGGAAATCACTACAATAGTTTTTGAGATATTTTATTTGTGGTCAAAGTGGTGCACTTCACCAATTTAAGAAAGACTCTGCCACCCATATATAAAAAACTCAAACATCCCAGCTCATTCAAACAACACCTCAAGCAGCCCTGTGATTTCTGACCAATTATAAACCAGAGTCATATATACTTACACCACAAGTTTGCAATGATCAAACATCAGAATAACAGTAAGCCCAAGATTGCACCCATCCCTCACACCGCACTGGGAAAACAGACACTTTGTCCAGCCTCGCCCAGGACAAAGTGTGTGTATTGTGTCTGAGGCCTTTAGTTTATCACCACCTCAAGAGGATTAAATAATGTTACAAACTGAAGTCTACTGTCTCTGGCTCCCATACTCCCTCTATGTCTCTCCTCCCTATCTCATTTTTTCATACACACATAAACACATACAGAGGCTGACTCACACATCATATGCCATGCAAGTCTAACTGCATGTCAGCTATTTCTACATAATGGCATTTTCCACCTCACCACTTCACAGGATGGATTATCCCTGTAGGTGGGAAACTGGTATCAGTGAAAAGGCACACGCACGCACGCACACACGCAGGCACACACACACATGCACCCACGCACACACACACACTCAGCTCAGAACCACAATGTATGATAGCAGATGATTTTGATATAATACAAATTCATCTCTACCACTAAAACACACAAACACACAAAATTAGAACACACACACGTGTATACACCGCACACAAGAAGCAGCTCACTGTCTTAATATCATTTTGCATTTGCAGTCAGCCGGCACCGACGTGTCAATGCATGGGAGGGGAAACATCCCCTATTAATTCTACATAGTTTCATCTCCTGACACCTCTCTCAAAAACAACCTGCTATGCTCTTATTATTCATGAATACACAACACTTGAGCTGACATGACTGGAAAAAAATGTGCAACATATTTTTTTTCACTCTCCCATTAAGTTTTGGATCTATGCATTAACTTCTGCAGATAAGCACACCTGCATGCACGCAGGACATGTGTGTTGTTGTACGTGCATGCTCTTAGACCGAGTGGAATGACCCTTTTCCAAAAATAACTGAAACCCTCTAACAACAGTATACATTGTATTCTTTAGTAATGTAAGGCTTTTTAAGGAGATATTGTGCAGTAAAGAGCAGGCTCTGTATAGAAAAAGGTGCTGGCCTTATTTCAGACACTTAGCCTGTCACAACGGGTATATGGGCAGTTAAGAATTCAAAAACTACTCAGTAAAGCACCGCATTAAAGTGCAGTTAAAGCAATGGGTTTTGACTATATATCCCTAAAACGGGCCAACACGTTCGCACTTACCACTGCAGGCAAGTGAATCCTCATTATCTTTCCAACCCAGGTGACCTCTCGATGGTCGTCAGGGAAAAGATATCCCCTTAGAAAAATATACAAAAAAATGGTATCCAAGCCAGAAAAAAATAGTTCTTGAATTGATGTGGTATTCCTGCGGAGCTTGTTGTCAGAGATAATTGACTGAATGGTACATGAGCATCAGTAAGCCCGTATCTGTGTGTGTGTGTTGTGTGTGTGTGTGTGTGTGTCTATCTATGTGAAAGAGGGGGTAGGTGTGTCTGAATGTGTGCAAGAGGGGATGAATGACACAGACTTTCTTTCCTGCTGAGGCGGAGAAAAAGTTTGGGAAGAGGGGTGGTGGGGTGAAGGCACTGCAACCTGTTGGCTCAGAGAGATAGATAGAGAGAGAGATAGAGAGAGAGATAGAGAGAGAGAGAGAGAGAGAGAGAGAGAGAGAGAGAGAGAGAGCAATAGACAAAGGCAGATATGCAGAGAGGTGGAGGTTACTAATGAGCTTCCACCCTGCTTGGAATGCATTTCTTCTGTTCTACAGTGCATGTGTGTAGTGCATCAAGGCGTAGACACAGGCAGCCAGCTTTCACCTCGGGGTAAAAGATTACTAAGCAGTTGAGGTAAATTATGTTGAGGAATTGGAGGTTAAGTCTGCCATCACCCCCAATCATGCTGTAAATTTGACCTTACTTGAGTAATGAGTGTGAATATCCACCAAAAACTGTCTTTGCTTTACACCCACTTGCCGACAAAAAGTCAACCCAACGACCTCTCTGCAAATAGTGGCAGAAGATTTGACACTTTGCAGACCCAGTCTGTCACTGCTTGTTTCATTTGCCTCTGGCTGTTTTACCAGCCAGTAAAACATATGGGGGGATTTGATAAAAGATTCCCTTTGTTTTCTACCTTCATAATCATCCTTATAGATTATGTAACATCAAAATAACCAAAATACATGATGATAAAAGTACCAAACACAGCCAAGCTCAGTTGGCTGAAGCACACGTTCTTGTACTGCTGGCATAACTCTGGATCCAAGGTTCATACTCACACATAAACCCAACCAAAATAGCTTGTGGAGCAAACACCTTGTCAAAACAGAATGGAGAGGAAAGAGGACAAATCTGTCTTGTTTTACAAGTCCCTCTTGGTTTTGTGTGCATTTGTGTGTGTGTGTGCGTGCATGCGTGTGTGTGTGTGTGTGTGTGTGTGTGTGTGTGTGTGTGTGTGTGTGTGTGTTCTGTATGTATGTTGTGGGCCACTGGGTCGCGTTTAATGGTCGACTCAAGGAATGTGGTGACCACTTTAATAGTGTTAAGCCAGCTGTCAGTCTTGACATGCAATAACTCAGCACACACACACACCCACCCACCCCCCCCCCCCCCCCACACACACACACACACACACACACACACACACACACACACACACACACACACACACACACACACACACACACACACACACACACACACACACACACACACACACACACACACACACACACACACACACACACACACACACACACACACCTTGGCTGATGACAACAGTGTGAGTTCTAGCTGAGATGGTGTAGGGAAGTGAAGGTACAACCATATACTGTATATGCAATGATGCAATTGAAATTATATACTCCTGTCAATCATTCTACACCACTACTGGGACAGATACAGAATGACAGTGGCTGCTAAAGAAGCCTCCACATACCGTCCATCTAAATACAGTGAATGCCTCTACCACATTCCCAAAGTACTGTCACGGAAATGCTGGAAAACAAATAGATAATGGCTCATCTGCTGTAGCTGTATCTGCGAAAAGACCAAGAAAGTGCATGTGTATATTTGCATAAGCAGATCACACGAAACCTGTCAACAGATGTACATCTAACAAGCTGAAGCAATTAAATCCGCAGTTTAACAGATAAATAAATAATTTTGACTCTCAAGTCTCGCCTCAGCTTCAGTAATAAATGGAGATGTCTTTTGCTAGACAACCAGAATGTTCTCCTCCTTTTTTGCAAAGCGATATACTGCAGCACTTCAAAGCATATTAGAAACTCATGTCTAAATAATTCCCAGATGCCATGAAGTACATCACATACAGCGAAACCATTTTCCAAAAATCTAGAAAGGGAGTTCATGTTTTTGAAATGCAACAGTACTGCAGTGTTGTGCTCTAAAGGTTCACTCTCCAGACTGCAGGGCTACTTCTGTTTTTATGAGCGTGCAAAGTGTAAAAAGAAAAAAGTAGCATTTTCATCAGCCACATATGAGGTTTATTCTTATCTGTCCAATTCAATATTCCGGGGATTGGATAAGAATGTTACGTCAGCATAATGAAGTGGCGTGTTGGTAGCAGTGCTGTGCAGAGCAGGTCAAAAGCGCGTTGATGTTCATTTAAACTACATGTGGCCATTGCTATGAGAGATTGCACACAGACGTAGAGTGAAAGGTGGTATATTCTGCTTTGAGCCTCAGGGCTGTATGAGCTACGTACTGCCCTGCTGCTGACCCTCAGCATATGTTAAGGAAGTTGAGGAGGGCGCATCAAATCAGGACCACTCTCACTCAACAGTCAGAGATGAGAGTGTATCTATGCGTGTATACATATCCATCTGTGCATTAGTGTTTTTGTCACCGCAAAATGAGCTTCAGTGTGAAGAGAGGCCACTAGTGTCAATGCTGATTTTCCTTTAAGAGCTTGAGGAGAACATAACCTTAACAGATCTGCTTGCACTGCAGACATACTCAATGTCTCGATGGCTTTCTCGGCTCGATTTCATCACGGGTGAGTGAGTCTAACTGTCTTTGAGCAGCAGGTGTGTTTAGAAATAAAAAGGTGTTGAGGACCTGTTGGGGGTATTCAGATGGGGAAGATTAACTCGACTTGTCTCAGCTAATTGCGCTCCTTCTCCAAGTGGGCCTAAATCCTCCCCACAGTCACAATAGGTGGCGGCACGACAGAGAGCTTTGATTAAATTCATGCTGTAGGCTAAGCAGAAAACAATTGTGCGCATTGGGAGTCAAGAGACGGGGGTGGGTGGGAGGGGGGGGGGGGGTAAAGGCGGCATGGAAAACAAGCAAAAGCGCAGTTAATTGGCAAAGCTACCAGGAGTTCAGAAGAAAAGGTGTGCAACTTGGGTTAATATGGCTGAATAGGTGAACTGGGAGTAGGTATGGAGGGCAATACATTTCAAATGTTTGCACACAGGTGTGCATGTGTTTTGTTTTGTATGCATGTGTGTGTGTGTGTGGGGGGGGTCCTCATTCATTAGGAATACTACAGGGTGGCCAACTTTACTGACAGTCCAATAAAAATATCAATCACAGGTAATTGCATCCTTGGTTAAACAATAGTTTCTTTGAAATGGGAAATAAACTCCTCTTGCCATTCTTTTTCCCCTCTGAAATGAAGACGGGAAAAAAGGTGAAAATAAAAAAGCACGTAGACATCTTTTATGAGACAGTTTCCTTTTCTTGAAAGCCATATCAATTCCATAACTACAGT
This sequence comes from Hyperoplus lanceolatus, assembly GCA_026929865.2. Classification (NCBI taxonomy): domain Eukaryota; kingdom Metazoa; phylum Chordata; class Actinopteri; order Uranoscopiformes; family Ammodytidae; genus Hyperoplus; species Hyperoplus lanceolatus. The sequence goes on along the minus strand of CM049416.1, from coordinate 14,716,632 downwards.
GTTAGTGCCCACGTCCACTGATGATGTGCAGAGAAAGGAGGTACAAGTGAGTGTAATTACCTATTAATATTCTGTTTGGCAGAGCCTCTGCCATTTACCATTTATGCCTCGTGGCAGATTTTCAAAGAGCTCCTACTTCTAATTTGATGAAATACAGATTTAATGCATTTCTGAAATCTTCATTTCTCCACCTCCTTTTCCGCTCCACTGGTTCCATCACCGAGGTTATGAGAATCAAACATTACTTCAGCCGCTGGTTGTATGGCACTCTGTTAATTGTGCGATTTCTTACATGGCACTTTAATTATGTAAAGTTGAGGCTTGCATTTGAAATTCAAGAATAGTTCAATTTTTTTCTTCTTTACACAGTGTTCCGTATCATTGGTGAGTAATAGTAACATAGTCAGAATGAGCTCAAAAGGGGGATGTTTTTGTCTGAGATATATTAGTGGCTCTGTACTATGACCACCTGGACTTTTAGAACAGTTTGCAATTAAACTTTTTTTAGAGGGAGGACAGTTCACCTGCCGCTGTGGCGTGAAATCAGCCTTCGGAGGCTTGTTTTCTCATGCTGGCATTCCATTTGCGCTCCTGCCTCCTTTTGTGTGGCATCAATGTAACTACTGATAGACTGACAGCGTGGGATGCGTGTCAGACCGAGTCCATGCTTGTATCAGTGTCTGTTTAATGCTGCCTGTGTGATGGCACATTTGTTGGAGTTCTCACCAGGAAGGATGGACAGCCTTTCTCTGGCCGCAGGCTAATGCAACTCTAACACACATCCATAAACCATACAAGCTGGGCAGAGTGCCCACCACTGCTGCCGACTATAAAAGCTTTGCTCTGTGCCAGGCCTTTTACCAGTACAAACACATAGTGCAGAGATGCACATAGAAAGGATAAGCCTCAGTGTTCAAACAACAGAAATAGAAAAAAGGCCCATGCACACACTTACACACACACACACACACACACACACACACACACTGGGCACCTCGCCTCATTCCGAAATTTTTGTTCAATCATTTCATAAACCGTGCGACTTCCCGTCTCCGACTGAGATATGAGCTGTCATGGCAACAGAGGAAAACAGTGGTTGTGGTGCTAGGGCTGGTTTGTTGGGACAAGGCGCCGCCAGAGCAGAGAATTGAGATGCAGCAGAAGTCGGGGCTGAGAGAATTAGTCATGAGTGTGTGTCCAATTACTACTCTGAAGCCGACAAAGGGTATCAAAATAATGAACACAAGCCCAACTCTCTTCGCCATGCTTCGGGAGACACAGTGTCACAGCAAAAAAATCCAAAATGCAGCACACAAAAAGAAAGCTAGAGATACACATGTAGAAATGTGAGTCAATAACCTCACAGAAAAACAACTGCTCTGGATGTGTGGCCAACAATTTAGACTTAACATGACAACCAAAGGTTGTTTTCATGTCTGCAAATTGAAGACCAGAGATTAAAAATATGACTGTGACTAAGAACATCAGTTTTGATGTTGTTCAGCTATACTAAATGTTATGGTTATAGGCCTACATATTACACTGAAATGTAAGGCAGCAATTATAGTTATTAGAGCCAGATTCAAGAGATCATGTCTGTCGACAACAAAAGACAACCCTTTGCATCTGAGGAGTGATGAGCATGTGTCCAGCCTTGAGAGATGCTTTAGAAGAATATGGGATTTTCCCCCTGAAGGTCAAGGGGCAGCAAGCTGTCTACACTTTTCTTTTGAACATCTCAGAGAGAGAGATAGAAAGATAGAAAGAAAGAGAGAGAGAGAGAGAGAGAGAGAGAGAGAGAGAGAGAGAGAGAGAGAGAGAGAGAGAGAGAGAGAGAGAGAGTGGGAGATGGGGAATGAGGTCAAAAGAGGAGACTGCAGGGCTGGGATACTCTTTGAATTCATCTGGGTGGACAGGTTTCTGCCTGCATGGCTTGTGCGGCCGACCCCTCAGACAGAAAAAAAAGTTTACAACTGATGGAAATGTTGTAATCACCAAGTTCACAGTTCAGTGCAGAGGAAGAATCTTCAGGAATCAAGTTGCATGAAGTCATGCCAGGGCTTTCAAACATACCTCTCTGACCCTCTGTGTACTCACGGATTGGACTGAACTTGTTGAAGCGAGAGAATTTGAACTGTGTATCGATGATGACGCTTTGCTCAGGGGGAGGGAGGGGGGGACAAAAAACCTAGGGTAGATCAACTCTGTGGCGTTCCTCGCACTCCATTCATTCATATGAATGCCACACCCCGTCATCCTACAGACTTGCATTGACTTCTCTCACTTGGCAGTCCAAACGTTGCAGCTGAAAAAACACAAACAACACAGAGGTTAAGCCATTGACTTGTGAATCCAGGTGTTTTTTTTTCTGTGAAATGATACCGCTCTGTAAAAGCATGTGCATTTTTAGACCAAACACTGCCAATTTAGCTCACATAAAAGTAGACAAAATTGATAGTTTGTTGGGATGTATACTTGGCAACCTCTGTACAACTCATCTGGCAGCAAATGACAGAAAACCTTTTTTGTGGTAATCGTTGAATGCCGGGTATCTGAATTTAGCATTTATGGTTACGGTATATGAGCATTAAAAACTTCAGAAAAGTGTCACAGTTCTCTCTCTATATACTGTATATGTTAGACACTTTAGTGAACTCTAGTGTCACCCTGCTAATCCTAGTCGACTGTTTGCACTGATCCCTTGTCAAAATGCACAATATTTATTGAAACCAACGACGGCTCAGTTCTTAAAGGTTATCGCGTTCAAGGAGCTTGCTGAAAGACCTAAGATTCCGGGCTTTCTCTGCACAGCTAAACCTAATCCAGCTTTATAGAGAGCCTAGAAGAGCAGCATTTGACTGAGTTCGCAGAGCAGGACTGTGAAGGGGCAGTCCAGAGTTTACTCAGGTATGCAGTAGATAGTATAGTTGCATATACAGTCACATTAGCACTGGAATAGGACCCTTTTACTATCAAGGTAGTTTGAAACGTTACTTTGGATGAATGTGTTTAGTTGATAGGTAAGAGGAACAACATTACTCAGTCTAGAGAAGAGGATCACCATCAAATAATTTGTTCACAATATAAAAAAAAACATATATCATCAGCGTGTAGGGTAAAGTTTTCCATTAATAGTATTGTAGCTACATAGTATGTTGTTGATGTGAGACAGACATTGTGGGTTTCCTCTGATATTCAGAGTATCCTGTTGCTTCACAGGTGAGAGAGTGTACCAGGCATTATTCAACCGCTCTTCCCGCCCTAACCAGGATATGAGCTCATATCGGAGGACTGTGTGTATAGTGTGTACATATAAAATGCACTCCCTCCATCAGGCAGTGAACCCAGTGGAATGTGTCTTCTTGTGGTGTGCTATATTGCAAGTTGGCCACGGCTGAGAGATGACATACACACACACAAACACACACACACACACATACACAAGCATAGACAAGTCTGCTGTATGTCTTCTGAGAGCAGGTCACTGGAGCTCTGCGGCAGCACCCAATGGAATGGAAAATGGCCGGGGGCGGTGGGTAGGGGTGGGGTGATTCATTGAATGCTACGGCTTTGTGTGTGTTATATACAGATGTAGAAGGAAGTGTTCGCACAGAAAAACTCAGGAGTATATTTGTTGTTTGTATATAAACATAACAGCCAACAAACACATGGAGAGGTAAATGCGGTTTTAACAATGTGTGGGGGGAAAATGAAAACAGCTTAATTCCTAGCTTTATCTACGGCCTGGCCTGTGTTTTTATGAACCACAGGTATAGGGTTGGCATTCACTGGCCTTCACTAATTCTAGTTTGGATTTTACGGTCGGTAACCAAAACAAAATTAAAAGGTAAACACAAACATGTGCACATGTACAAACTCTCATCTCCCGACGGGGGGCTGTCTCCACATCAAAAAGCTGCTCGCTGAACTCCACAGCCCCCCTGACTTGCCAGGAGAAAGTAGATTGCAAATTCATTAGGGCTGGAGCATATGGTGGGGTGAAGGCCTTCAAAGCATGGACACCTGGGGGTTTTCACAACCGTCACATAACCTTTGTCCTCAAAATCCACCTCTGCCTCTACTCCCTCTGCTGCCACCGTCTCCCCTGACTCACCCCCCCCCCCTTCCTCTCATGTGCTCTTTGAAATGTCTTTCTATGGTCTAATTTGATATGCACAGCACAGTAGGGGGTGGACAAGGAGGGTAATGTGTTGTATATACTCAAAAAGCTCTTCTTCCTTATTGGGGATGTTGTGAGTGAGCCAGAAATATATTCAGTGGATCACTCGATTTGATGGGAAGTGGACTGTGTGGGTGAACAAGGTAAGAACTTTTATGGAAATGAGAGGGTATTGAGAATAGTACAGAGAGGTTGGAGTGACACTGTAACAGAGAAGGCTCAGGGGGACAATAGCTAACAATGCTTTCTGAATGACAGCGTGAAAAATACATGGGTCCTGGACTGCAAGAGAAAGTAGAGCATGAAAGGAGGACCAAAAGAGAGAATGACCAAACAACTGAGGTTATTGCTATCACATGGTGTGTATAGTATTGTCATGTCTGTCTGGCTATCACTGTATACAAGGGTCTAAAAAGGTCTATGAAACCTTTGGAGAGCCAACGTCAAAGCAAAGGTCAAAGGTACGATAAAAGGTCAATAGCCTTACAAATCAAAAAGATCATCCATACTTTCTCTCTCTCTCTCTCTCTCTCTGCCACACACACACACACACACACAGTGCAATCTCTCCTGACTCCACCACAAACACAATCAAACCAGCTCCTTGTCCTTGCCCTCTTCAGCTCAGCTGTAACTCCACTCACCCCCTGGGGCAGCAATTCCCTGGCTCCCATTTGAGGTCAGCCCACCCTGGAGGGGGCAGTATTGTTCTAGTAAGGGAATTTGTCTGGGCATGTCCTCCTCCACCTGACCCTGTGTGTGTGTGTGTGTGTGTGTGTGTGTGTGTGTGTGTGTGTGTGTGTGTGTGTGTGTGTGTGTGTGTGTGTGTGTGTGTGCGTGTGTGTATGTTGTGTGGGTTTTCTTCGTTTGTCTAGCTCAGTCTTTTTTCTGTTGACTTTTTTGTTTTTGGACAATTTTGCTGTGACTGACTTGTCATCTTTAATGTTTGCAAGCTAAAGCTAACAACAGCTGAATGTTGAAGATGCACATAAATGCTGCGTTGTGTCATTTTGAAGCTTAGTTTGTATTCGTATGTAAGAATCAGTCTGAAAGGTTTGTTTCAACTGTAAGTCAGTGAAGTATTTTAAGTCAATGTTATTCCTATATTAGTATTATATTATTATCAACCAAGTTTTTGAATTAAAGAAGTCCATTTGGACAGAGGCAGACTAGCTGATTCAGCTGAGTAATATAGTCTATGTTACCCGCTCTAGGCCTATATCAACTAATACATAAAAACACATTCATGTCTGCTTCTTAAAGACAAACACAGTATGACAAATTACAGCACAAACGATAAGTAAATGAAGGAGGGCCAAGTATGTTTGCTATGTGAGACTTCCTGTCTCCTCTCTGTTTGTCTGTGAATTGATGAATGGCGAGTGCCTTAGTATGCACTATGTGTTGATTATCGCAATTACACACTATTACGGCTTCTATTATTCACACTGACTGTCTTTAATTACTGTAAGAGGAGGAGTGAAGGAGGAGAGAGAGACAGTGAAATTCATAGAAAGAAAGAGAGAGAGAGACCATACAGATAGACGGATGAAGCAAGACACTGCACCGAACTAATTTAAACAGAAACTTTTTGTTTCAGTAAGTTGACAAGGAATGAATCTGGCAGGGAATTAATCTGTCCGCAGGGAACACAGTGAGGAGATACACACACACACACACACACACACACACACACACACACACACACACACACACACACACACACACACACACACACACACACACACGGGAGGTGCAGTGCAGAGTGCCCTGTTGCCATAGTTACTGAGTGTGGCACCACATCCTGCGGCAAAGTTAATGCAGAGGTGTGTGTTGTGTGTGTGACTTATTTAAGCTTTCATTATATCACCACCCTGACCTATTCCAACATCCTCTACACAGGCACACACAGAGACAGAAAGGTTGCAGAGATAAATCCAGAGTTTTACTGTTGTAATAGCTGAGTCTTTACAGTTGGAAATAGCTTCCAATCTGTAGTTCTTACCCTCAAAGTGAAGCATCCTTAATGCTGTAGGTGGGTGACTTGGCGTACTGAAAGGAAATGTTTGGCGAGAAGAGATAAGCACTTCACGGCAAGGTCTAAAGAAAGTGTTCCTCTGGTTGGTTGTAAATGGGGCCATGCATTTTATAACCCGAATAATTCTTACAGGGCTAACTACGCCATGCTATAATGTTTATATGTATTTAAAAGTGTGTGTGTGTCTGTGTGGGTATGTGTGTGTGTGTGGGGGGGGGGCTATGTGTGTGTATATAGCCTTGCATTCGAAATGTAAGTGAAATTGCAAACTCATCATCAACAAAATGTAGTAATGTATCAAACACACAACTTCTCATTGCCTCTGGTAAGCCTCATTTAAATCTTATAGCCAATTAATCAGCATTCAAATGTTGAAGTTGGATCTGATTCAAACTAAAGATGCATCACATTTTATAAACCTATCCTATGTTTTGCATGTAAAATCTCAATTTGGAAAGTAACTAGTGACTTAAAGCCTTCAGATAAATATAGTGGATACTGAGTTTTGTGAATGAGTTCTCGGTTACTGATAATATTTCACTCTGAAATGTCGTCACAGAAGCAGACAGAAGAATAATCAAAGTAAAAAAGTACTAGGCCTACCTGAACCTCAAAGGGCAGTACTCTAGCAAATGTACTTGGTAACTTTCAACCACATTTAAAGTAAGATACAGAGGGACAAAGTTATGTAAGAACAAAGTGGATAGTCCAGCACGTGAAGGTCAGTGCTTGGGTAAGTCATCCATGCTGCCCCAACGTACAACGCTTGCAGCAAACGTTTAGTAATCGAAAGAGCAAGTTCAGCACAAATCCAAAACACATGGGACCTGGCAGTTCTCATTGTCCTTCACCTAACTAATCTTTCATCTGTATGAAAGGACTCACTGATCTTCACCTAACTAATCTTTCATCTGTATGAAAGGACTCACTGATGCAAGCTTACAAATAGGCTTGAATACCAGTTCTCAATTTCAAGTACTATCGATTCTGTGTCTGTGTTCTTCAAACCACCCATGCTTTTCTCACATGGAAAAAAATCCCTAGTATTTTAAGAGGAAAGACAAAGCAGAATACTGTTGTCATGAGCACCAGCAAAGATGGAGCATATAATTTCATCTCAGGAAGGATGTGTACGCTTGATCTTGAAATGAGTAGGTGTGTCCCCACTCAGCGTTCACACTGTGCACTCCACATGTGCGAAGGTTAGTCACGACATTTACAGCTGCGCCTGTAACTTATTACTGCGCTTTCATAGACCGCTTTCCAAGTCCATTCTCAGCCTTGCAGCCCTCCCTTCTCTCCTCCCATCTTTTCACAAGACATTTTTAAAAGGAAAAACCCACAGTAAGGGAAACTAGCTGTAACTGCTGCAGGCCCTGTATCTAGTAAAATAAAATCACAGTCGCTGTAAAGCAAGGGTGTAATTGAAAAGCTGTTTGAAATACGGTGGCAGCACATAAGGCTCAATGATGGTGGTGTCCACCTGGTCATAAGGCCTGGCATCAAGAAAAGAGTGCAGGAATATGAAAGAAAGATCCATGTCATATTGTATGCAAAATAGAGAAATTAAGCCTTATTAAGTTTGTAGTATTTGACTACAAAAAACAATACAATATTTAAAAAGAATTCCTTTTGGCGTAGCAGTTATGGCCCACTGTTAAAAATTGTAATTGGTTTAAAAAAATAATTAATCTAATAACCCGGATATTTTCTTTTTTCTTTTTTACTATCTCAAAACGACAGCAGTTTGAATCAGAGCTCTATCCTCTGTGGGCACAGTGAAATGGAGTGCGGTAATAGTTTTGGCAATGAAAAAGAATCATTCATTTTATTGAATGCGACTGTTGAAGACAACTGAATACATTAGCTAAGTCTTAGTCTAAAGACCATGACTCTACAAAATCATTCACTATTCTCTTTAAAATAGATACTCTCTATAGTAAGCAGTAAGATGAGGTTTCACACATGCACATCATGCACACATGTTGCTTAATTATGGACATTTAAGGGGACTATTTAGTATAGAGATTCAACCTTTTCAGACAGTAAATAATGCTCTGTGCAGGAATAGATATTTGTTTAGTCATCACAAGTTGCTGACAGGTATTTAACCTAGAGCCATCACAAACAAGTTAATGCTTTTGTCAGTTTGTGTGTGTGTGTGTGTGTAGAAGCAATGCATTGATGTTTTATATACACAAGTAAAGTGAAGTGTGTTACAGATTTGTATAAATCTATGTTAGATTCTCCTTTGCCGAGATAATCCATCCACCTGACAGGTGTGGCGTCAATGTGCTGATTAGACAGCATGAATATTGCACAGGTGTGCCTCCTCTGGAATGAAAATATACTGTAGATTCATGCTTTTACCTTCCATAGTTTAAGTCTTGCGAAAGATAACATTGGGAACTTGAGCTTTGTGAAAATTGATAACTCGCTTCTCCATGTGTCCCATAATGACTCTTTTTGCAGATAAATGTTAGATGCAAGCAAGTCAGACAATGTACTCTCCTTTGCTCAAAAGCATTGCCGTCTTGAGGAGTAACATCAAGATGAAGGTGTGTGACATGTTTATTTTTTGGCAGTTTGTGAAGTCGCATTGTTCAGTACACAGTGTGATGAGTTGTAGAGGCATAGTGTATGCTGTTTAAATTTTCTTTGTTATGGACAATGTTTTGCAATGGTTTATGATGCGTAAAAACCAACAGAGAGAGAAAGAGAGACAGAGAGAGAAAGAAATAGCTGTTTGTTGTTTTACCCTGTTAAACATTTGAGAACGAAAAGGCTCCAGAAGCTGCTGCAGTCATGCAATCTAGACAGACAGTAACAGATGCAAAGGCATGAATTAAGTGTAGATAGTGTCAGATGGTAAATATGATCACGCATCAAGCAAGAAAATAAAATCTCAGTCACCCATCCTCTCATCTGTACTTTATTATGTTATACTTCTCTTCAAACAGGCTTAAAGGCTTTTGCAAAACATTCCTATGCTTGCAGCTGTATCCAGTGTAAAATGAATGCACAGGAAGACAACATGTTGGTCCATGATAAGCTGTGATAAGGGCTGCAGACTGCAGTGTAAGTAGGTTAGACCCCAGGGGCCCTAGAGACACTGTCTAGTTTCAAACTGCCAAAGAATTATGACAGGGTTGCAACATCTGCTGCCTTGGAGGAAGACAGACAGTGATGGATGGCCAGGTGTGGTTTTTGTGTGTGTGTGTGTGTGTGTGTGTGTGTGTGTGTGTGTGTGTGTGTGTGTGTGTGTGTCAGAGCACTGAATTGACAATGTACAGCCCAGGAAACGGAACGTGCATACAGTACGTGCACATTCACATGCACCTTCGAGCAGACTGGCTGTTAAATTAGCAACGCATACATCTATGACGGATGCCAATTTCAATTTACTATGGATCAAAATTGAACAGAAACCCACCGGTGCACCGGTCGCTGTGTACGACACACACGCGCACACGCACACACACACACACACACAAACTGACAGAAACAGATTCACTAGTTGGTGATGGCTCTATGTTTAATACCTGTCAACAACATCCATATGACTGCATTTCCAGTTGAATAAATAATCCCATTATAATAGATAAAGATTAATGATGTATTTATCATTCAATGACAAGAGCTTCACGCTGCACATCAGAGATTAGTATCTAGATGTCAATGGAAAATCCTACTTGATGAGATTACTGAACAGTGGGAAACATAATGCCACTTCACTGTCAGGGAAATGAATGCAACATTTATAAAACAGGACGTGCCACGCATACTTTGTAGAAGATGAATGAATCTGAACATATTAATGTGACAAGGACAAAACTAACTGCTCCTCAATACACTTCTTTATTTATCATGACTGAAAGATATGCTCATCAAATCCATGTGTGAGCCTGATTCATAATGTGTTTCAACACTGTTTGCCTTAAGGCCAGTAAGGCAGTAATTCCACTAAGAGGAAAAAAGCACAACTTAGCTTATAATTATACTGTTTTCACCTTATATACGGTCATTAACGCCATTGCTTGTCACATCACAGTACTATAGGAAAGCGCAAAAGTTCCGGACGTGCTCTGGCAAGAGTAACAGATCACAGAGAGAAGAAAAGATGACAGTAAAATCTGAGCAAGGGTTTGGGGGCCTGGGCGTAACACACAGTGGGTGTAGTTTGTGGTAAGAGAGTAACAAACGTGTGGCTTTGTGGTCGACAGTTAACTTTACCAGGTACAGGTACATTTTATGTTCTTTTAAGCTAACAGGCCAAACTTATATGTTAAGTTGTGTACTCCCTAAAAACTTAAAAGCTTATCCCATATCTGCATCTCCTCCCTCTCCCACTGCTGAGGTGGGGCTGGGTCTGGGTGAAGGGGCTGGGCTTGGTGCTGCCGGGGTCTTGCGCCCAGTGGGGATGGGTGGCAGGATGGCCTTGACGTTGGAACCAGGACGTCTGTCCAAAGAGGATGACATGTCCGTGGGTGGCTGGTCTGTGCCCGCATGGGGTTCTTCAGTTATATTGCCTGATGGTGGTATAACATGAGGATATTTTTGCTTAATACAATCCTGGATACGGAAACACAGATGTCATCGGATGTGCTGTTTTGGTGATTTTAATAGATAATACATGACTAAAGTACACATGAAAAATATAGTTTGCCTAGTTTCAAATAGTATTCAAACAGTTAGTATAGCTACAATCATTTAAAGTTACACTGTAGTTTTCCCCTGGCCTCTAGTGTCTAAAACATCTCTTCTATTATTTGATTTCTGTATATGACAAAATAAAAATACTATTCTATTTAAAACACAAAACAACATTTACCGTTGAGTGTTTCCAAGGCGTGACCCAGGACAGAGATATCTAGCTGCTCCACTAAGCCAGACAGCGCCCCGGCTGAACTGGGAACAGACAACGCTGAACTAGGACGAGACTCATCCGAGCTGCTTGTGAAAGGAGGAAAAGAAGGGAATAGGAGGAGAAGACAAGCGACAGAGTGTGAGGAGGAAAAGAAGGGGAAGAAACGTTCATGTAATAAGAGGTGTAATGTATTTAGGTATTAAAATGAACCAGTTGGAAAAGAAGGAAAAACTAGAGAGCGATCGGTTTAAGTAAAAGAAAAAAATTTATTCCAAGAATTTGCTTTTTGAAGTTCTAACCATCATGCTGGGAATGCTAAGATAGATCACTTATCAATGACGTGATATTATTTTGATAATTCTTAATTAGTCGTTTCTGATTATTACTTTTTGATTACTGTCAAGTAAGAAAGGTCATACACACACACACACACACACACACACACACACACACACACACACACACATACACACACACAAGACTATACAAAAATCCTATACCAGAAAAAATACAAAAGGATCCTCTGTGACAATACACACGTTAAGACACATCCCTGTTTAGAGCAGTGTAGACAGATGTCTGGAATCCTCTATAGAAATACTGAAGGGCTGAGTAATGCATACTGAGGGGCATTTATCGCTCAGAAGACAGGACTTGGAGATTTTTCAACGTGTTTGGTGAAACTTGCCCTCTGAGAAGATAAAACCCAAGGACAACGAATTAAATTTGACTCAACATGTACTGTACCTCTGCATGTATCTGAAATAGCCTCATCCAAATTAATTTGATGCTAATTTCCTCTTCAGGTGAGACAAAGCTGTGTGAGCTGTTGCATACACACCACACACACGTAACCACACATACCATGTCTAACTGATTATATCCATATGTGTGTGGTAAGCCTGTTTATTGAGTGTAATAAGTGTATACACGGGGAATCAAAAGCAACAAAGGCTATACAATTTGAACGTATTAATGGGTGTTTTGGATGTGTGTCCCCACAGGGATGTTAACAGTAGAGCAAGCTTTATAAAAGTGAACAAATGCCAAGGGAATAAAGAGCACTACAAAAGCCATTTCCTGCTCCAAAATCTTCAGAAGATTTTTATAGGAAAGCACAAGACTTCATCTGGATTCTCTCACATCACGTCACCTCAAATCAAAATTGTATTCTATTGTTAAAAAACGTACAAGCCACGTACAAGGTAGACTCTTATACAACTTTGAAGTATCTATGTGAATCTGTAACATCTGGCCTTGCTTGTGACTCTTGACTGCATTGATATATTTTGGGCATCTGTAAGTGTTTATGTATTATGCATCTCATGATCTGTTTGTGTGTGTGTGTGTTCTTACCAGCTGTCTTCACTAAAATGGGTTCCAGGTTCATGATTCTGCACAGGTGCTGTCTGAGGAGACCTGGGGTAAACAAAAAAAAAGGCTACCGTAAATTAAATAATAATATTTCTTTTCCAAATATAAATGTTGTCAAAATGCCAATTCATGATTAGTAGTAACTATGAATAAATAAATAACTCATGATGGGTATATTTTAGGACCCTCAAGAGGAGAGTGCTACTCCACGAGTCCTCCATATTAACAAACAGTTAGATTGAAATGATTTGGGCACCTGCCACTTCACCATCAAGGTCAAGAAGTGAACACAAAACAAACCATCAAAATACAGTTAGGACAAGTACGCCCAATTAAATCAATTTGGCCCCCGACTCGGAGTGCCCACTTGAAATTAAGCACCAGAGAGAGCAGTGGAGTGTGTGGTGCTACTTAAAATGCACCTTTTAAAGAGCTGGCTGTAGAACCCTGGACTCTTCCCCACTATAGCCTCTCTAACCAGCTGCTCACGCCTCCCGATTGAAGCTAGCTCCTAGGAAAAGGGACACAAAACAGCAATTGCAGGTGAAAAATGGCGCAAAGGGGAAGTTGATGTGGACGCTGATTGAAGGGGAGAGGAGATAGGTGAGAAAGTGGGACAGTGGGGCAATGATGTGTGATAGTGAGGAAGAGAAAGAGCAGATGTGAATAATTTTTCCATAAATTTGATACGGTCCTAGATGTCTTTTTAACATTCACACGCAGGCCTCATTACCGATACATTTTTCATCAGACGTGTTGTAACTCACAGCGGGGCTCTTCTGAGTGCCGAGCTGTGCCTGGTTATTGGTGGTGAAGTAGTTTCTGTAATAAGGATCGGAGGGGTCAAGAGCTGTGGCAGAATGTGACGTGAGGTTGCCTGATTTCGACCTCGACATGGGTGAGGGCGGCTTCTCCTCTGGCTCCTGACCTGATAGAGAGAAACAGATACAGTATACTGTATGTTGAATACCGTTCAATACTGTTTGCGATGGTCACAGCATACATACATACTGCACAGACGTGAGATGAATATTCATTGTATATGGACATAAAAATGGAATACAGTGTGTGGAGCATGAACACAGATTCCTTTTCCTATTTAGAAAATCAAACTTAATCTTAACTAAGCTTCCTAAGAGGAATTTAGGTTACTTTACACAGGCTGTGTGATCCTTCCTGGCTCTGGTAAGTTGCTTTTTGATATGTAAAAAACAACTGCCCTTTTAATCAAACAATGAAAATAAAATGTGGAAACAGTGCAAGGGCGGCGCACTTGGAACTTTGCACCCTGTGTCTCGTTAAAAAACATCTTGAGTCAGCTAATGAGGATTCTGACCAAACAAACAAATTCACACCTGTGGAGGTGTCAGGGGATGCTCTGTTGTTCTCTCCTCCTTCCTGCTCCTCTAACAACAGATACTCCTTCACTACCTGCTTCAGTGACGTATAGGCTTCTTCCCAGTCATCTACTCACACATCCAAGTGCACACACACACACACACACACACACACACACACACACACACACACACACACACACACACATACACACACGCGCACACACACACACACACACACACACACACACACACACACACAAAATGGTTGTGAACAGAGCCAATGCATCTCCCAAGAAACCGTAATGAATCAAAGTTATGGGTATGATGACCTCAGTGTAATGAGGTGCTAGCTAGCAGTGCATAAAAAGTGATGAGGTTCTGCACTCCCTGTATGTTCATCTCATTAAGAAAACAGCCAACATGTCGGAGTGCTTTCATGAGGGAATGATAAAAACAGCTATTCAGTGGCTCCGTGCCTTTAATACATGTGGTAATTGGATTGAAAGTGTAGCGTATGGATTTTAGTGAAGTGTGTTAATTTATCTAAGGCTACGCCGATGACACTTGCGCTAAGCGAGGGTAAGGCATGGGATTTTTCGCTCTGTGAGGCACTACAATGACAAAATGCCTGTTAACACGGCAATCTCAGCAAAGACTTCCAAACTCTCACTATACTCAAAGGTTGAATGAATAGGAAAAAAGTGTCTTCCCTGGGAATTACTTTAGTGTTTTACTTTGCTTACAATAGATTTTTGTTGAAAATGAATAGCTATTATCTATCAGTACACTTTATAACACAATTAACCTTTCATTTACTAATAGTACAATGGATCTGAAAAGCCACTTGAGGAAATTAAATGTGTAATAAACACTTACAAATACAGCATACAACATAAATGAACATATTCCATGTCTTAATAAAAAAAGACTTCAAAGTGCTTCTTTGCCATACCACAGGGGATAACATTATCAAAGAATCCTGGTCGTTGCCTGTTGGTACTGGCGTAGAGCTCTAAACGTGACACCGCCGTGTCAATCTGTGCTTGTGTGTAGAAGCCCCGGCTGTTCAGGTGGCCAATGTAGTTCTCCACCTGGCTGGGGATGAGCAGGATGTATCGAGGCTCAAAGGAGCTGTTCTTCAGACTGAACACACCCTGCGGGGACAGACACACACTTTGCAGCTCTGTTTCAACATAGGTTTGATATTCTGTTTATTTGCAGCTTTGTGTTCTCCTTGAACTGTCTGAAGTGATCCACAATGTGCTGGAGCCAAGCCGGAGATGAGACCAGCTTCACATTGTTCCATTCTCTTGGAAGTAAAACATTGTGCATTCCTTTTAAATGAGTTTAACAGAACAAAACATATTCTGTGGCAACATTATATAAAACAAGCTTAAGCTTTAAACTGCTGGATGAACTGATCAGTTCAATTACCCAAAACACAGTAACACTTTATTTTAACCCCCCCTATTTAGCCTTTATAAATATTAACATTGTATATTGTTTAAATCACACTGTAATGCAGCTGTAAGCATAAGGACATTTTGACATATTTATTAATGTACAGAAATAGTCATAGAAGCTATGAGAGGAACTTCTCTTAGGAAAAAAAACATTTTGTATCATCACAACTGTGTTTTATTATATTGTGATTCATTTCTTTCCTTAAAACCAGCCCACAGAGGGGGTTTTATTTGTTGACTAATACAACTACATAGTAGTATGTAACATGTTTTAGATACCAACACAATCAACACATTTTTACCTTCATTGTAAATATAAGAACTAAATTAAATGGTTAATGTAGACTTTTTCTGTGCCTTGTAAGAAAGTCGATTTAAAAACAAAAAGTTTTTTTTATACTGCTTATGCTTATGAGTATATATGTATCTAACATAATATTAATATCATTCATCACATATATCATAGTGTATGGTACTAAATGTATTTCCTTTGTTGCTGGTAAATCTTTATGTCAGTGCACTAGATTCAAACCACATGTGGTATTAGCCTGCTTGATGTACTGTGTAATGTAGAGTTATCCATACGCACCTCTAGCTCCATATGCACACAGCATGCCAATCCTTCTCTGGCTGCAGCCTCTATGGCTTCTCTGGTCAGGCCATACCTTTGACCCCCATACTGCATGGTCTGGAGAAACTTACCCTAAAAGGAATTTCCCAGTTGTAAAAAGGGAAGGAAAGAGGGAACATTTTAGTGTGCCACTTTATTGCCCCACTGCTCATCATGTGGCCACAGTTATGAGCAACATCTATCTCCTTAAATGGAAATAATCCCTGAAATACACACACAGCCCCAGCATGTTCTGTCAACATTAACAACCTGAAGGAATATGCCCATTCCTGTGAACACAACCTTTGACATGGTGATAGCTGCAAAAAGATCTTTGTTACTTCTCAAACATGACCCCTGACCCTATGGGAGGGAACACGACTTTGGGTTGTAGTAGCAAAAGTGAATTTAAAGGTGCTGTAAGGGGAATGGTTCTTTTAGCTAACTTCCTGTCAGTTACTGCAGTTAGCAGTCCCCTCGCTCGACCCTACGTCACCACATTAATGCACTGTGGTCTTCAAGCAGCGAGTTATCTAGCATAATCTCAGATCCATAAGTGTGATAAAACATGATAAAAACCATCAAAACAGACATTGGGAAGGATTTTGACCTGCTCCGCCATTGTAGGCGAGATCATGAGTGAGATCATGAGTGAGACGGGTGTCGGTTTGTAGCGTTCTCTCGTGTGATTGAATATTAATTTCGAGATCCGCCGAAAAGTTTATTTGCCGATTACATGCAGAGCAGCTGACTGAAAGATCGGCTTTATGAAACGTGCACATTATGTAAGAATGAATAAAGAGCGATTTAACAATTATATTAACATAAATAAACCGCTTACTTCACCTTTAACAAACAGACATACAAATTCAGATAAAATATTTGATAGCATTTCTGAGTAAAGGTTATCTTGAATGAAATACATTTCTGTAATGTAGTAGCTGTTGTTTTGTATTGTTTTACTGAAGCCTATTTTGACAGTACTGCCATTGTCACAGAGCTCCATATTGAAACTGGCCTATCAATTAAATGGCCACAGGTAGAGCCAGTAGCAGTCAACAATTTGCCACTCATTAACTATGACTCACAACATTTAAACTTGGTTATAAAATATAAGCCACATACTCTGTATCTTCTGAAGATCCCAAGTCAAGCAGGAATTCAAGCTCTCTCAAACACTCTATTGTGTCACTGAACCTTCCTAAACAGGTCATTGAAAAGCAATCAAATACTTAATTACAAACATGATTCTTGTGATTCCATATTACCACACGCGGATGCCATTAGGAACGAGTATAATAAGTACCAAGTAATGGTGATTGGGGTTCATTTTGTTTAAGTACAGCCACAAGGAGTGGGTTCAAGAGGTTATGATTGCATAGTTACTGAAAAGCACGTCTGATGGAAAAAAATTACTGAATAGGACAAGGGCAGCAAAGCAAGCAGACAGTAAAGCAAGTAGATGGCAACGGAAGAATGGAAGATAAAGGAGAAGAATGGAAACATCAAGCTGAGCCAGGGAAAAGTTAAACTGATCCACTTCCTTTGCTGGTGTAGGAAAAAAAGGCATAAATTCCAGCATCAAAGGCCTTCACTGTGTAAATCACCGCACGGCCCCAGACCTCTATCAATCACCCCCAAACCACTCTTACATAACCTGCAGCTTGACAAAGGGGGGAAGATGGAGAACAAATGTGTCTAAGGGTGTATTCACACTGGGAAAGTCCGCTAGTTCACTTGCTTTGGTCCAGACCAAATAGAGTTTTGATTTTTTTTTGTTTGGTGTGGTCCACTTTCATATTGCCCCTTTTGCAAGTGAACCAGCATTACGAAGCAAAACCACACGTGATCTGAGGTTATTCATTCATTGGACAGACATTCTGGGGTGGAGAGAAACAGGAAGCACGAAGTTAAAACTACGAAATATATCATTGATATAATATGGGGTTAAAAATAATCAAATGGCCAACATCTAACCTATAAATAAAGAGGAAAAACATCAAATTATTGTTGTTTCATATGGTTATAATATGTAGCCCTATGTCAATGCCACGTTATGTGGCGTGTAGCCTACAATGTGAAACATAATTTTTAGTGTATTTTTGGTGCTGGACGCGCGTCAGGCGAGAAGAATAGGCTCAAGCTGACACTCAGCTGATTAAGCTGTGTATCAGCTGGGTTGGCGCAGTTCAGCTCCAAACTGACACGGGGATAGTATTGACGGTCCCGTAAATGGAAAGCAAAATAAAAACACACTCTTCTTTTGCAGCGTGAACCTGTTGGCACTGTGGAGAGATGCTCCCCTCTCCTTCATCTGATCGCTGAACACATTCAGCATGTTTACGCGTCCTCTCGATCAAATGTAATATATTGTTCTGGGCTCCCGGTCAAACCACAACGTATCGTCCTAACAATGGCAACAACAACACTTTCCCATAATGTGAAGCTGACGGCTATTTATTAAAAAAGAAAAGAAAGAAAAGGCACAGTGCCTCCTGCATTTGGGTCGGATCGAGTTCGGACAAATTCACACCACAAACGAACTGCAGCAGAGTGCGTTTGGAAACGCACCGAGACTACCTCTTCAGCTGGGTCTCGGAGCGTTTGTTTGGTCCTCCCCCGAGTGCGATTGCTGTATTCACACCTGCCTGAAAGATGCGCACCGAAGGCAGAAGTGCATCTGAGTTCGTTTCAACCGAACTAAACACGGCATGTGTGAATACACCCTAAGACCTCCGACCTTAGCTTCCATTTTTTTACTAAGAAAAGTCCACTCATTTTAGGATTGTGTTACCTTTAAAAGCATATGAGAATCAATGTTGCAGTTGCTGTGGATTAAAACAAATACAAACTGATCATGCAAATACAATCAGAGCTTGACAATGGCTGAGGCTCTGAGAGAAGAGGCAGATTTTTTTTTGGAGATTTTGATCATTAACTCTCCTTGTCAATTGTCTAATAATCATCACTGTGATAAATCCCCCTTAGGTAAAATGTAATAAATAAAGCTGTTACACCTCATCAATAGCTCAATTCAACTCAATGTATCTTTGCTGGATTGAATATCAGCCGTTAAAAGTAAAATGAATCCATCCAATTAAACTAACTATCTCAACTACTCAAATCATTACTGCCGGTGAGCAAATTTGATCTGAAACCCATTTCTGAAGTAGTTATGTGAATCAAAAGGCAGTAAAAACAATGCTTTTCAAAACCCAGTGTAATTTAATTAACTTGTGGCGAGTTAAGTATTCATCAGTTTGCATGATCTATAACAGAGTGCATGAGATCATTTTGAGTGCAGAACTCAAAATGACACATGTATTTTGCTCCCATATAATCTCAACAAGGGTTTGTGATAAAAAAAATAAAAAAAGCCTAGTGGCAAGCTTACGCACCATGTGAATCATGTTCTGAAAATCTTCTTCACTGACAAAATGGTAATCAATTTCATTCTCCTCTCCAAAGTAGGGCCCTCTTGTGGTGTGACAGGTACTATGGAAACACACACACACAAACACACAGGATTTAGTCATTCACTTTAGTACCAGCATTATTAACCGACACTACTACTAAGGACTCATCATGTGACTGTGACATGAGTAGAGAAAGTTTGAGACTGACCCATAGGCAAAGTATTCGCTGAACTCGTGACACAGCCTGTGAGCTATCTCTCTCTTCCCACAGCCTTGAGGACCGGTCAGAACCAGCAGAGGATATGGAGAGTCCAAACTGGGCAGAGTACTGCTTGGCGACACACAGAAACACACACGTTTTCGATACTCAAACTTTACTTGTACATTTTAACCAAATATGTGAGAGGCTTGATTAAACCATGAAGCCTGAGCAAAAACTGTTCCAGTGGAGAAAAGCCAGTCCTTAAGTCAATATAATGGGGAGCCTTGTGGGCAATATGGAAGATGTGCTCTTTTCAAAGAAACACAGAGGAGAACGGTACATTGACTGTAGCTGCAGCATTTTATTTGCTGATGATGGATGTTTCCGAAAAAAAAAAGAAAAGAAAAGTGCTGATGCGTCAAAAAAAAATATTTTAGGGAGTAAATAACATGTGCAATACACAAACAATGCAGCCAAAATGCTGCTCATGTTTGAAAACAACTTTCATGACAGTTGATGACACAATATTTTTTATGATTATGACTAATCCACTTTCAGAGCACACTTCTCTTACTATGTCAAATAATTCTGCATTAATATAATAATGTAGTAAATATAAAATAAATAAAATGTCCTTAATATTATATCAAAGGAAATGATGTTAACTCAATCCACAGGGTGGTTTGATCTAATGCTTTACATTCAGGATCAAGGTAGAGGACCGTTCAGAAGTTAGGATGTTAAACAATACTGTATATTCATACCAACCTGTCATGGAGCACCTGGGGCTGCATCATCTGGTACACCAGGTGGGTCATGTGATCCCTGGCTGCCACCACAACCAACGGAGGGTCATACTTGTTTACTGACGATACCTGGGATTTAAGGTTTGTACTCATTCAAGTGGCATATATAATGCAAGCAGTCCCACATCCATGGAAAAAAGGAATCAGTACAACAGTATTCTGATTAAACATGGAGGTTGCTAAATTGGCAACATTTCTTTGGTCGTTACTTAAAAAATAAAAAATACTAAAAAATAAATCCCCCAAATGATTCATTATTATGTTCATTCTTACCTTCTCTTCAACAGAGACTTTCTCTTGGTCCAGCACAATCAGATGCTGAAGTAGGAAGACGACCGCCAGCCTGTAATCTGGCTGCTCCTACCAATTCCATTCACATGGCACATGTTACATAAACATAATGATGAATCTATAACTAAAGCACAAACTTTGCTTTGTTGTCAATCTGAATACAGTTAAAAACAAGTGCCTAGGTTAGACACCATCAACTCTTAAAAGCTCTATATACATGTGCCAGTAATAATAGAAGGTGTAGTGCTAACTGATAGGCTGGTTACAGAATGCATGATGACAAGTTAACATCATACACAGTACATCTCCCTACATAGCATACTGTGGGCAGTAACAGGTTATGTTACCTGTACAGGGTTTCCCAGCAGGTTCAGGTCCCTCAACAGTAGAAAATCGTGAATGTGTTTGCACTCCTGAATTTCACAAATCTGAAACAAAACCACAAATTCATGCCACGGAGTCCCTATCTGAATGTTTTTTGTAGTTATTAAATTTTTTGGAGCATTTTGTCTACGACTGTTACTCTGTCATAGCAGAATGTTGTTTTTGTCTGCTCTAGTCTGCTCATCAGTTTGCAAATATTTTGTAATCTGTTAAAACAAGGTCTTGCAAACTGGCCAATCAGCGGAAAGGCATGGCAGGGAAACCTATAAAGGTGCTTTCCTATTGAAATGTTCTGAAACCAAACTAAACACCTGCTTACTCCCGCGCTGTGACAATGTATGCAATACTAAAACAACATTTTATCTGAGTTTAAACATACTGTCCGGTGCCAGAGCTCAATGTTCCCTGTTTATTACTTGTACTTTATTTAATCTACATGTTTATTCACACCACTCCTATATTCAGTTAATTTTAGGTGAAAATCTAATCTCATAAATTAGCTTAATCAAAAGTTAAATTTAGGCTTACATACAGTATGTGTGCGCTTAACCACATTCTTTCTGAAGCTTGTCTAGGATCAATACCTTGTTTTTCTCCAGATTGATGGAGCCCAGCAGGTGGAGACTCTGGAGACCGGAGAGACTGTTGACTCTGTTCAGAGACAAGTCTAGAACCTGCAGACTCTTCACATTCTCCAAGCCTTCAATCCTCTCCAGCTGGTTCCCCCTCTGGACACAGACAGGAAAGAGGACACATTTTAAAGTGACACCTACGTGATATTCATGAATATGCAGCACGCATGCTTAAGCAGGCTTTACAACTTACAAGTTCTCCTTCATATACAGTCAATGATTCACACACTAATAAATATTAAGGACGAATCACGGTTGCTCTGCAGGGTCCTTGAACCTTCTTTTCCCCTCAGTGCTGGGATGAGTGGCAGGCCTTTCCTCTCTCTGCTCCATTCTGACAGGTGAGGAATGACAGCCCAACAGCTGGCGGGTTGCAAGCGCAGCACGCTACTCAACTAAAGAAGCAGACCTGGGCACCCCTCCATATAGTCAGGATCCCCCAGCCTCCATTCCCCTGACTAAAGTTGTTATCTAGCTGCCTGGCCACACCTCAACCTGCTCTTGCCAAGCATGTTGCCTGGCAGAGGGCTGCTGTCAGTGGGGGTTGGTGGGGGGTGAATGTGCCGGTCCCCTGAAGCTTTGGGTCGCTGCTGTGATGGGCTGTGGAAAAAGGCTGCTTTGACAGGGCTGTGCTGTTTGGGGAGGCAGCATGTGAGGAAGAGGGGTCAGGGATAGGATTAGATGGATTCCGGATGGACAAGGTGTGTGTGTGTGCGTACCAGCAGCTGGCCCAAAAGCAAAGCTACAGACTGGGGCAGACACAGCCAGACTGATGGCTGCTGACAATGAGGAAACACTGATAAAGAGACAGAGCAAGTGTAGTTTGCATACACCTACACACACACCATTACATACACACACGCAGAAAGAGAGAGAGGGACAGAGAGAAAGGGCCTGCTGTTGGGCCATATGGTGAATCACGAACAGGGGGCCAAGATTTTACCAAATGTAAAAATGCGTCCAAAAGGACAGAGAAATAAAGAGGAAGACAAGAGGGTGGAGAATAGCGCGATACACAGAGATAGGTGAAAGTTAGCATTCATGAGGTAAAATACACGCCACAAGGAAAAAACAACTACAAAATAACTCCTACTGTGTGTGTCTAGATTCGCATTGAAGGAAACAACCTCCAATCTGTGAAGCAGTATCATACATGCCAATGAAAGTATTGCAAAGCAATGACAACAAACGGTGGATAAGGTTTCTGTTCTAAAACGAATGTTTGATAGTATGTGCATGCAGGCACACTGGATAGTTTGAATGCATTTGCACTCTGCGTGTTATATTTTGTGCGTGACTGTAATGGAGAAGCACCTACCAGGCAGAGGTGTGTCAGAGGCAGACTGTCCAGACCGCTAATCCTGGAGATCTTGTTGTGTGCCAGGCTGAGATGGATGAGCCTGAAACAGAACTCAAGACCACTGATCTCACTGAAACTATTGTCTGAGGATCCGCATGTTAAGGATAATACACAATACACCCTTATACGAATAGACATTATTCGTATAAGGGTGATGAAAGAAGCTGTATGGTTTAGAAAAAAAGTTTTTGTGAGGGTGTGACTGACAGAGTAAGAGACAAAGACAAACAATATACGTGTGTGTGTGTGTGTGTGTGTGTGTGTGTGTGTGTGTGTGTGTGTGTGGTGATTTCACATGAACATGGATGAATGTGAATGTCTCTCAGCAGCAGTAAGGATACAGCCCAGATCCAGTTCAGTAAGAGATGAAAAGTCTGACAAATCCTTCATTTTTGTCATACGGTTGTGTGAGAAATTGACTTCCTGAAGAAAACAAAACAGAAAACATCACATCTCACACAGGAAATTCTGAGACTTAAATCCAGAGTATATGGGAAGGAATCTTCAACTTGCTAAAGTTCACTGTCATTCAAGGGCAGTTAATGCCTTGTAAGCATATTCAAGTTGACTGCAGATGGGCTATGGAAATCAAGGCCTTTCTTGAGGGAATAGTGCGAGAGAGAGTGAAGCCCAGACCAACAATCAAAATGTGTGTCTTACGCTGTCAGCTCAAGGTCCTGGCGTTACCTTTAGATTCTTTGGTGGCTGAAATCCAAAGAAGTCGGAGATTTCATTGTGGGAAGCGTCCAGCACGACAAGGTAGGGCATGTGGCTCACACAGGATAGATCTAGCAGTTTAGTAATGATCAAAGGATAAACACAACCACAGAAAAATGTATATTAATATTTAAATGTGAACAAATCACATCTTAATATCGAAAAGTCACCTCTAATTTTGTTGTGTGGCAGTTCCAGCTTTTGAAGGTGGACATAACTGCACAGAATGGAGACGTCCGCGAGATTCTGACTCTGCAGTAGAGATATAATAAACCTTGGTTAGACTTAAAAGTGCACTGTGTAACTTTGGGTTTGTCAGAGAAGTGAACATTTTAAATTTTCAACCTGAAACGTAACTGTTTCACTCTTGTTTACAGCAGTGGGGCCATAGTTTTGTTTACACACATATTCTAGTCCAACATATGGTTCCAGGTGCCTCAAAATTATGTTGTTTTGATTAATTATTACAGAACTATTCAATACTAGAAAATGTGTTTTGTAAACTAACTGCTGGCCCTGCAAATGTTAACAAATGGCCCTCCACTGAAACTGCATAGTGCGCCTTTAACTTGCAAAAAATTTACTGTCAACATAACAACAACATGATGACACAATGTGAATGCAAACTGATTTGTCATGGAAGACTTTGTATTGAAAAATCTGACTGTCGATGTAGGCTACCATCACATTAAAGTGTCTTACAGGCAGAGACAGGTTGTGGTATAGGTGTTGCAGCCCAGTGCCACAGCGTCCAAGGTTGGACACACAGCTGGACACCATCTCGGTGGTTAAAACACCATCCTTCTGTAGACATAATACATTTAGTCTTTCATTAAAACAGTGACGCTATAGCACAGTGTATCAGTGAACAGGAATCACTGCATTGACTGCATTGGACAAAAGGCCACTAAAAAGCATCACACTAGTGCTCACTGTTTCCTACCCCTAAAAGCCCCCATGCACATGATCATGCAGTACACAAACGCAGAGAGAGAGAGAGAGAGAGAGAGAGAGAGAGAGAGAGAGAGAGAGAGAGAGAGAGAGAGAGAGAGAGAGAGAGAGAGAGAGAGAGAGATACGGTTTCAGGAAGGATGCACACCACTGTTTTTGCTCCTAAAGAGCTGTTGCTAAATTGCAAATAATATTTTACCTTGCTGTGTTGGTTTAATTCCCCAGACCTCTTGTGTAAGGTTACCTGCTTTATCTGTTGCATAACGGAACACACATATGAATAGTAGTATTCAAAACTGCTCCATTAATAGACTTCTTAGTTTATTTTTACATCGACAATACTTGACACAAAACAATAAAACGAAAAGATATTAAGGCAAACAAGTTCATGTCTAAGTAGCCTATGAAAGCTGTAACCTACTTACGGTGTTCTCCTCCTTACCTCCATATCTCGGCTGTCTTGTTGTAGCTCATAGCAGATGAGAGCTTCAGCAGACTGAGCGTCAGTGTTGGACCCAGGGGGACAGCAGCTAGGCGACGCTGAGGAAAACTCTTCACTCGTTGTTTCCTTCATTATTTCATGATGACAACTCGGCGTCGAGGGAGTAAATGTGCAACTCAAGTCAGGAGTTCAAGCAAGTCCAATAAATCAATATAAAAAATGTCTAACCTAGCGAGAAAGTTTGCTTTTTTCACTGGAAGTGTACGCTGTCGTTGCTGGGCAACGCTTAAACGATTGAGTGGCGAGAGAGGGATTGTGGGTAGTGTAGTTTGCTTTCTCCAATGGCACTTTGAGCACAGGTGTTTGTTTCCACGTTTGAGGGGAAACTTAAAACTCTGGAAGCTGATATTGGCATTTTTTCCACTCTGGGGCGTGAGACAATAAACACCTTTGGAGTCATTCATACATTTGACAGTTTACCCACCTTTCACAATTTGGGCTAGCCTACTTTAAATGTAGCCTATCCCCCAAAGGTTGTAGGCCTATTCAGTTTGGAAGACACCCTTATCAAAATGGGCCAAACTATGAAGTCTCACATTTTGGTCACACCTTTGTTACATTTGAATTTTGCGCCCCAGGACTCAGTGACAGGCTGACAGCACACACAGACAGGGAAATAACAGAGTCAGGCTTTACAAGTCCAACAGATGTGGATTCATGCCCACATCAGCACAAGCCTTCAGGTGATGTGCAGTCTGTTTATTTTTCCAATTCCAATGCGGCACTTAACCGCCTCTTGCTTCAAACTATGACACAACACATGACATCACACCTGTCAGGTGAAGAGTAGGCTACATTCTCTAGTGTTGGTTTTGGATCGGTCTTGATCATGTGATATATCTAAATCTAGGGTGCATTAAAAACAGCGACAGACTGCTGTATATGTGTGGTAGAGGTGTTGCTGTGTGCATATGAACTCTTGTCAGCTGTTCTTTGCCCAATGGAAAATATGACTGTTACACAGCCACACACGGGGAAAACACTGTAGTAGGATATGCACAAAACAAGATTGCAATTTGAAGGATTTATTGTTTTTAGTGCGTTAGTGTCTGCTTTGACAAATCACGTGTGCTTATTTTAAGAGTAGACAAACTTTTGAGTTAAGGTGACATTCAAAAAACAGGGGGAAAAGCAAATGTGCTGAGTTTTGCCTCCAAATAACACATAAAAAAAAAGCATGAATAGCAGGAGTGGTTCGCAACTACATATAACATGGTGTATGATGACTGATACATTAGCTTTCAGGACTTGTATGGGTCATGTGTGTAATGGTATAACAGTATTGGTTTGTGTGACATGACATTGTTAACATTGCATTAAAGTTTCTCATGTATATCATTACAAAAGTAGCTCTGAAGTGAACAGCTGAACGAGCGGATTTTTAGATTTTACACCGAGCGGTAGGCGAAAGCTCCACGGTTGTTTTCCCATCGATCCCAGCCCATGTGTCATTATGATGGATTGCTCAGTGGGCTACGGGGAGACCAGAGGCGGGCGCAGCCGTATTGACAAGCCTCCCAATCCCCGCTCTCCTCCTCTTGTTAAGTACTTCTCTCCCCAAGTTAATGAACTAACAACAGGGAGGGGGAATGATTTGTGATGGTCTCTAGAGTTTATATGTTTACTTTACTTTAAAAAGACTTGAACACAGGCAGTGCAGGGATAACCAAATAAAGATTCTTAATTGCATCGTTTCAGTTTATATAGAGCCGGCATGACTGATGAAACGTATTCCCACACACAATCCTTAACAACACAAAACAAAGTGCAAGTCATTTCACCGTGTTGTGCTGGACTTATGGAAATATAACGTCTGATGTCCCTTTTTCTACTAAAGGATGAAACTTAAATCGGCAAGCTTTTCCTAATTGCAGAGTCCCTTTTTTGAAACTTGATCAACTCATAACTTTGCACACTGGCCAGCCACACAAGTTTATGGCACAAACAAAATACGGGTAAACAGATTTCTAACAGCCATAGATATGATACAATTCTCAACAAGGGGAAAATCTTTAGGGACCAAACCAAATTGGCAGCAGGCAGAGGATGTGGCCTCATTCAGACAGTCTAATGTGGCATCTGTTATTGCAGACAGAATCAGTGGGCCCGTGAGGCTGCCAGGGGAGGAGAGATAGAGGTGTAATTGAGAGCAGCAGTTTAGATCTAATAGGAAAATGGGATGAAACGAGGCCTAAGGTTTGGGTGGGTGTCCACGACAATCGCCTCTTTATGTCACGTCATTGACAATATAGGTTACCTTGACAATATATACATATACATTGGGAACTAGACTTACAAAGTTTGCCGTTTTCTTGGTTGAAACCTCCCTTCACAACTAGATTGAGTCTGTGCTGCAAAGGCTGATAATCACACATTGATTATGTATAATCTATATGCCCATGGTTGGAAGAAAAACATGTCTGTCAAACCTCGACTATGATGCATTTCGTTACATGAAATTACATACTTTACAGCAGATTTCAGATCTCGATCGGTCCTCTATTTCAATGCTTTCCAACCAAATTCTTAAATGTTTCTTGAGCTGCAAGGATGTACTCTATCATTCCTCACCCTGCACATACACAACCCATTTATTTGCTGCACTTGACACTGCTATACAAATTTGATTTGGAGGAATCTGTTGTAGGACATAGGATTTGTTGTTATATTATTACTACAGGTGCATCTAAAAAAAACAAGAATATCATGGAAAAGTTAATTCAAAAAGTGAAACGTTCATGATATTCTAGATTCATTAGACATGGTGGAATATGTCAGGCCTTTCTTTTGTTTTACATTTGTATTCTTACAGCTTACCGCTCATGGAATAAAAAATAAAGAATCACAAAACTTAAGAATATTACATAAAACTAATACAAACTAATGATTTGTAATACAAAAATCTTGACCTTCTGAAAAGTATGTTTATTCTTGCTCCATTTCAATTCATGTGTTATGAATCCAGAATATATGAAAGTTGAATTGTTTACTTTTCATTGATATATATATTTTGTAGATTAACTTGTATATCTTTTCACAGGTAAATCTTTCTCTGATTTCCTGGCAGCCTCCCCCTTTCTCTGTCATTACACCGTAGTGATCTTCTTGTCCTTGGTGGCTTGCTTGATGGCGGCCTGCTCACAGATGATCTCCTTCAGCCTCTGCAGTCGGATGTTTTGAGTGCTCATGTCCCCGACGCCCGTCTGGCTGCGATGGAGCAAGGATAGCGCGTTGATGTACTCCAGCTCTGTGTAGCGCACGCCCTGGTCCACCACTAGATTCAACAGCTCGTCCGCGGCGTTGTACAGCATCTCATAGTACTGCCTGAATGGAGAGAGAGAGATAGATAGAGGAATAGAGAGGAAGGAACATGACAGGAGGATGTGGATGAAGAAAATGAGTGGAGAAAAGAAGAGAAAAAAAGTGAATAAGATTATATATTCCTGATAAGCATTATTGCAGCGCTGAATCAAAAACAACAACAAAGGGGAGAAGTACACGAAAGTCAAATGGCAGTCTTAATGAAACTCTGTTGACAGAGCCAATAGGGAATAGATGTGAAAATGGCTCTTCACCCAGGACCTAATATCACATGGACTATTTGAAAAAGACAGCTAAGTGCATACTGCAAAAGGAGAACAAGGGGAGAGTGAGTAGTATATGACACATACACTTCCAACTGCTGACTTGAGACATAAAGGTCAGACATGTAATTATTATTTCTATGTATTCATTTATTTATATTAGAGTATATGAGCATAGTATAGTAATATTTAGAGATGTGAGCATAGGATGAATTACTCATAGCAGCCAACTCACAGCGGAGCAGACAATATTTGGCCATAAACATAGCTTCCACAAGAAAGTAACTTTCTCATAAACACATTTTTACAGGGGCAGAAAACACTGCTGTAGGTAAGGTACATGCACAGGAGAGTGGTGGGATAGCAGGACAGACCAACACTTCTCTGCTTGAGGGCAAAACAGGTCAAATACCTCAGTGAATGTTTGCGTGTGTGTGTGCCAGACAACAATGCACACAGAAGCAGCAACATGTAGGCACACAGTAGAACAGATTTCCCCACTATCTTTCCTAAGGCTATGAGGACAAATCCCATTCTCCAAAGATAAACTAAATGTCACACTTCCCTACAGCAGATAGAGTCAGAAGAAAAGGGCCAGAGGGGAGCTCCATGCATACTGGACTGTGACATGTGTGTTTAAATTTGCTTGAGCGGTGCAATTCATCACATAGAAGATCAAGTCTCTGTTCATGTCTGTCAATATTATATAGCTTTCGCGGTAGTAATTCAATTAATTGATGATCATATATTCCATTTTCTCAGGAAATAGATGGAGGACTGGAGCGGTTGGAAAACAATTCAGAATCACTGTTCGCCATGACATACACTAAATGTGATATAAAGTAGATTGAAATAGTTTTGGTGGCATTTTGTTGTCGTTGCACTTTTCATGTGTGTCTGCTGGAAGAGATACTGTAATGGCATTCCATCTGATAACTTTCAAAAATATACAATAATCGAGCTGAAGCCAAAGTAACAGAGTCTAGACGCGAATGACATGAGATGTATTCCGGTTCCAAAGGTTTACCGAAAAAAGCCACAAAAAACATACTAAGTCACCCGAGCATATAGTTCAGTTGTCAAAACTAACATTATGACAGCATCATCATATGAATTAAAAAGAGCTTCAGGGCTAAACATATTCAGTATTACAAAAATTGGTTATAGATATAGTTGTACATACACTTTAGATCAAATGAAAATAATATGTAACCTGTAAATTATTACAAATTATAAGAACATAAAACTTGCACAAACATAATTAGATAATTTCCTATGCATTTATACAATCTGACTCTTACAGATACACTTCTATTTTAAATCAACCCTGCTGTCTACAAGTCGCGTAACGCTGCTGCTTTACCAACGCGCTGTTCACAGTTCTCGTCCTGTGTGGACACAGTGTTATGCCCCCCCCCCCCCCCATAACAAGAGTAGGAAGTATTTGTTTTTTATTTTTTTTATTTCACTGAGCTTGTCTGTCGTATGAAAATCGATAGTACTCTGAATGTTGGGCTCAAATTGTTTCAACTTTCAGGTAAAAACGGGCATATAGCGGCCCCCTTGGCCAAGGGCAGGTGCCAGTCACTCAACAGCAGCACAGCAGACTCCTGCTGCTTTGTTTGAGTGCAGCCGTTGAGTAAAGAGAGAGGATTGTCGGGCTGGAGAAAAGGCCCTCGGGGTGTTAAAAAAAATTACAGTAGGTCTAACTGTTTTCAAATCTTTCTTTGTTTGACAGCAGAGAAAAGAAGAACGATTTGTAATTATATCAAATCAAAGCTCGTAGAGAGAAAGGGTCCCTTTCTGATTTGGCACAATAGAATGACAATCTGTTTTGGAAATATATTAATATTATTATATTTCATTTGTTTAGAACACTGTCTGCTGTCAATGTGGAGAACCAACAAGTAGAGAAGGATAATGGCTGGATACTATGCATGAGATGGAGAGAGAGAGAGAGAAAGAGTGATGGCTGAAGAGATGAGCGAGGAATAGAGGTGCATAATATCTGTTTTTTGGCCTTCCCCTTACAAGTAATGCCCTTGGCCATCCAAGCATTTGCATTCTGTCTCATTCTCTCCATCCTGCTCTCAATTTCTCTCCAAGGTCTTGTTCATTTTACCATCCCTGTGCTTATTCCATGAAGCCTGTCAATATTGATGAGGGTCACATTGGTTCACTCCTTAACAGGGGGGCAAGACGGAAGGAAAGGGCGAAAAAAGTGAAAAGATGGGTCCTACTTTTATGGTCTTATCTCATGATGACATTTGCGGTGTGGGCCTTTATATGTGTTTGTCTTGTCTATGTGTTAATGTTAATGCCAGCAAACTCACCTCTGTTTCATGCCTGTCTGTTTTTATCAGCAGAGATTGCGTTCTGAGTGTTAGCGGTTTTTGCCTCACAGCGTCACAAAAACACCATGGCTCGCAAAGCATTAACATTTCAATTCCTAGACCAGCCGATTATCTGCACACTCCAGGCAAATCACCTCCTTAAAAACATAAAATAAACACATAACCCAATAGAAAAAAAACACACATTTCTTTTGTTGAGCGAAAAAGCTTTGAACAGAAGGCTTCCCCTCTTTTTAAATATCCACCCTGGGCTCTCAGTGGGAAACAGCTAAGCAATGGTAAAACAAAAAAAGAGGTTGATTTTGAGGGTAGCAAAGAAAGAAAGAGAAAATGCACTTGAACTACATGATGCTAATTTATTCTAACTCTCTAAAGGGCCGTAATTAATGTAAAACCTCTGTGTTAGTAAATGCGGTGTATGTGTGTGTGTGTACAGTTTAGTTTATTTGCTTTCGTTCTGGAGGTTGTTTTTTTTTATCCAAAAGAGATGCAGGTTAGATCGATAGGAGAGTCTAAATTGGCCGTTGGCATGAACGTGAACATGTCAGTCCAGTGATGGATTGACGATCTGTCCGAGGTGCATTCACGAGTCGTCCAGTGTGTAAGCTGGCACAGACTGTGGTATAAATAACGCTGGACTGACATTTTAAACCTAAAAAATGTAACTGCCGCTGCCAGTACAAATCATCTCCAAGGTTTTGTTGTTGAATGTGTGTGTAGGCTGACTGACTGACATGTTACTAGGCTCAGCTCCCTATTTCAATTAAGGAAACCCTTCTGTTAGACTGGTAAGTTATGCACACAATGGGGAAACAAACATCCCTGCTGTCTGTGAATGAGCACTCCTGACAGGTACAAGACACTGTAGGAATATTTTCCCTCCAGTCTAAAAAGACAATGTTTCTTAAATGGTAATAGTATAGCTGGAAAGCTTTGGTATCTGTCTACTGATGCAGCAGCCGGCAAGTGGATGGAGAAAAAAAAATCTCATTAGTGCTATAAAACAGGGCTTTAGCGCAGAATAATAGCAACTATAATTCACTTGGCAGTGATGCATTTAGGGAAAATCCGGCCCAGGATTTGTTAGAAGTGCAGATCTACTGATTCTCATTTATTACTGAAGACGGGGTACTAAATCCACTGTGCAGTTTTTTTTCTGTAGTATCTCATGTCAAGACAGAAAATATGCTCTGCAAGAAGAGGGTGTGCTAGACTGTCAGCTGGCTGTTAGTGTGTGTAGTATTTGTGTGTGTGTGTGTGTGTGTGTATTTAAATCATGAGGACAGCTGGCAATCTAGCCTCTGTTCAGTACAAAGAGAGGGGGGTGCTGCTTCTAAAAGAGTATGTGTATGGAGTGTTTGTGTGAAACTGTGTGTGTGTGTGTGTGTGTGTGTGTGTGTGTGTGTGTGTGTGTGTGTGTGTGTGTGTGGACTTATCTATCTGTGTGTCTGAGTGATGTCTGTTGGTGTGTGTTGAAAACACTTTCAAACAGTTCATTACCCAAGCAGTTGGAAAGCCATTTGCCAAACAGGGTAAGGGGCTGTTAATAAGATTAAAATCTCTCGGCTCTCCACCATCAAGAAGGAAGGCCCAGTGACACACACACGCTAACACACACACAGACGTCACACACACACCCACAAACACACTTTACCAATTTCCACGTGCCTCCACCAGCAGTCCCATCTATAGAAGCACTGCTTTAGCAGTCAGCACATGTATTTGTGTATTCCAATGTTTCTCCGTTTTATTTAGCAACCCCGTCCCTTTTATTTCCTATACAAAGAACACTTTGTAAATGTGTGGTGCGTGGATGCAGCATAAGACGGACACATACAGTATGAGAGAGAGAGAGAAGAAAAGAGAGAAAGACAAGAATCAGCACAAATGATTCCCCCTCATTTCCAGCGTGTACCATATTAAGTCCATTACAGGCCGCCTTTGTCAGTGTGTTTGGAACAACATATTAGTTAGAGGTGGAGAGATGATGAGGAGAAAGGATGAGAGACTCTGTGGATGAACCCCTCTATCAACTGGAACGAAGACTTGTTGCTGCGGTAACAGATACCAGGGCTACTGGTATTTTGCGTTGACTCTTTCCTGTCTTTCCCTCAAAAGGGTGCCATCCACACCAACATTCACATTAAACTGATGTTTTCTATAAAAGTAAAACTATTATTTTGGAAAAGGATTACTTATGATTGGTTGAACCCTACTAATGTGATCACTTATTTTAAATGTCACTTAAGCCGATAAGACTATGCATGTGTTTTCGTTGATCTGGACCTTGGAAGTTAAAAAAGCTATGTCATGCTTGTTCATTTGAAAAAAAATATATAAGAACTACTAAAACGGAACTCAGTTCATGTAGAATGGATGGTCAGCAGGAAGGGACAGAACACAGGTTAAACAGGTCATGGGTGAACTGTTGTGAACAGTTTTTCAGTTAAGCTTGTTTTAATTTTTACCATTGGTTCCTCTTCTTTTGTGCGAAAAGTTACGATATATAGCATTTAAAAACGAAAGGAAAGACTCTGTGCAGCACCATTGGTTCTTAGAGCAGATGGATCTTCACAAAAATGATGGGAATCTATTCATGTGAATTCATGTCATGTTGATAATTAGATTGAGCTTTCAAATTTAGCCAGCTTAGTGTGGACGTAGTCTCAGTCTATACGTCCTTTATGCCTTTTCCCTCTCTAAAAAAGGAGCCTATATAAAAGTAGCCCTCCCTCTGTCTCTCTCCCCCTCCGAAACAGTGCAACACTCTCTGTAATGAGGAATGGTCTGCAGAGACCAGTACCTTTGTGCTGCGCTATGCACAACAAACACAATCACACACACACACACACAAGCACACATGCACACACACACACACACAGCATTGATAGAACTTCATCAGAGAGAAAGATCATTCTCATCATACCGCTTCGTGCAAAATTCACACAAAAAACGTCAGGAGCCGAGCAAGGAAGGGGCTGGAAGAAAGGAAGAGAGAGAAAAATATCAATTCGGCAAAGACGGAGCAGGTGGTTGGACGGCAGCAGAGAGGAAAAGGGGACAGAGAGAGAGAGAGGAGGTAGAGAGAGATAAAAGGAAAGACACAAGGTGACAAGAAGGCAGACAGAAGCCGAGCAAAGTGACAGCGTACCGAAGCCAGGCCTAAATACAAACAGTTTTATCTGTCGACACCCACTAGCTCCTGACACGGCCGTCAACTGTACTTATTACCACATCCTCTGTAGATACACCAACCTGTCACCTCAACACACACACACACACACACACACACACATACACACGGATTGAGACACACACACACACACACACACAAATACAATTGATTTCATCACACACACAATCTTTGGGACATGCAGAGGGCGGCACACTTCGGGATGATGCATAGTACACAGGGCTTTTGTACAATTCACACATGCACGCCGGCACAGGTGGGTAATTTCCAAAAAGCAGACAGGTGGTGTGCGATGGGCTGAACTCTGGGGCATCTCTACATTGAGCCTGTCAGACTGCTGTTTAGCCTAGCTACGGGCTAAAAGGCTCACGCGTTGGCTCAGGATGTTATGACAGCAACTTGCAACCTGCCTACACGGGTCAGCAGGCAGCTCAGAGCACCGCCGTAACGCTTATTTGTGTTAGCGGGTGCTTGTTGTGATTTTGTCATGTCTCGGGGTGTTGTGTGGAAATTGGTATCTCGAATGCTGCTGCGCCAGAAAAGGCCGATATTTTCACAGATAAATACCATTTACCATTTATCTTTGGTGTAGGACAATCTTGGGTAATTACGTTGTAGTGCAAAACATATATTTGGTGCATAATGCCTTTGCTTCGAGAAGTGTCTCCTAATGTGTGTGTACTTGAATACAGGGCTTTGGAAACCAGTGCAGATGGTTGAAAGCCCCAACTTGATGACATTAAGCAAATAGGCGATCAACAGAAAACCAATCAACAATAATTCTGCATTAGGATGACAACTCAAAAAGTTGCAACAATAAAAACAACATTTCTTATCATGTTAAACATTGAAGGTCTCTTGCTTACATAGCTGTGCAGCAAACAGTATGTGCTTGGATTTCCCATCTTAGTGAAAGCTAATTATATTAGATCTTTATTTAAGGTTATCAAATCGGTTGCCAAGCAAAAATAAGTCTCTATTCATCTTATTTGGCCTGGGCGGGAACTGTTGCCAGGCAACATTGTGGGGAGTTTGTGTGTTGTGTCCTCTTTTGACTATTGTGACTTCTGGTCTTTTCAAGATAAAAGGCTCACAGACAACATCAACTTCATCTTATCTCTGCTTCTGTAACTAACCAAACAGAAAATCAGCATACAGAGAGAGAGGAGTGACATGATTGAGGGCACAGACACACACAGACACACAGACACTCACACTGATGTGACATTGCAGTGACACACAGTACTGCAGACTAGCACCGTTCCCCTGCACCGTTTCTGAGCAGATGGTCCGTGTGTGTTCAGGCGAGTGTAAGTGTTTAGGTGTGTGTGAGATTGACCTTGACCCACGAGCTGATATCGCTGCCAACAAATCTGACCGAGAGACAAGGGACCACCAGGGGACCTTGCCATACAAACACACAGGCTCAAACACATACATACAACTTTTAACACTGTGTGCAACCTTAAGAATTGACATAGTTGAGGCTTCCACACAATGTTCTGTATATAAACATGGATTCAGCCACAAGGTGGCACTGTTTCCCTATCCAGAGAGAGAGAGAGAAAGAGTGTGTGTGTCTTTATGAGTTCTGCAGTGCTGGTTGCCGGGCGTCTCCTTGGTTTTAACTCAGATCAGTGGTTATTACCGTGCCCTTGTTGGGGTCTCTCTCCCCTCTCCCCTCCCCATACGAACACACAGCTTGCACACACACACACACACACACACACACACACACACACACACACACACACACACACACACACACACACACACACACACACACACACACACACACACACACACACACACAAAAGTACATGGGTACACAGGAAAGCATCTGCAGCCTTTTCTTCCTGCTGTGATCACTTCCTTTCCTCATTTCACTCGTGTTTTCTCCAGAGGTGGTAATAAAATACTAATGAATATTCTGCTTTAGGTTCAGATCTCTCAAAATGCTTTTTCACTGCTCTTTCTGGTTGGCCAATGTTGTGTCTTGAAAAATGGAAGCCTTTTGGTAAGCCACACATTCATAATTTTATAGTGTACCCATCACCATGCTTTCTCATACAGGCCGTATGGCCACTTACAATAGCAGGTGAGAGCTACGTAGCACACTTTTACAAATATTCATGTGCTTGACATAAATATGGTGATTTCAAAATGCTGATTGGCTTGGCTAAGTTGTGTGCATGGGTGAGAGAGCAGGGGACATATTATGTCTGTCTGTGTGTGTGTGTGTGTGTGTGTGTGTGTGTGTGTGTGTGTGTGTGTGGGTTGTCTCGGAGCCCACATGAAAATGAATTTGTAAACAATGTGCTCTGCAATTCCCAATCAACACCTCCACACACCACCCACACCTCCTAATCAGAGGGAGTGAGAGAAAGGGAGAGAAACCATCACTGGCATTTCTCCATAATCAAAGTTGACAGAAGGTAGTAATGACACACTAATCAATGGTCTTCTACACGTGTCTAGTTCAAGTCATTTGAGTTTACTCAGTTTCTTTTTTCTTTTCTTGTTTTTCGGTTTGCATTACGGGCAAATTTAGAACACGTCCAAACACAGACAGCACATTAGACACTCACCCACTCAAAAAAATTCTAAGAGGCAGGAAAAGCAGCTAATAGACCCTACAAAACAACACGAAAACATGGCAGACATGGGTTAACACATTTAACAACAACAAACATTGAGAGTGAGAACATTCAGAAAAGGTGAGTTCATTGAGATGCTGCCCTAACAATTAATAAAGTAGAAGGCACAAAAAATAAGAAGCAAACACTAATGGTCTCTGTTAAGTGTTCTCAAATATTTATTTTTTTCAGCAGGTCGCTATGAACTAGGCCTATACCAGATCGGGAGAAGCATGTCTCTCTCAGACAAGACCTTTGCTTTTTGGACAATATAAAGTTTGTGTACTTTTTCAAAGAAACCATGTGGTAATATTTGAAAATCAAGCTGATAAGCTTTCTCATCTGTCGTCCCCCTTTTCATACTGTTTACTCATTTTCCTTCCCTTCTTCCCGTCTGTCCCTTTCTCTCTTTCATTTCTCACTCTGCTGTATTCTATCTTCTATCTATCCTTGCCCTGTCTTCTCCAAGTCAATTCGGTGCCTCTCCCTGTGACATCTTTTTTCTATAACTTCCTTTTCACCTAGTTTTTCAATTTTCCTTCCCCTAGAAACCCCCTCCTTCTTTTTCCATCACCCCCTCCCCACCACCTCCCACCTTTCAATAATCTGCTACAGTCAAGGACACACAATTCTAGAAAAAGAGAATCATATGAAATCGCCAGTAGTTGTCTTCTTCTTCTCTCTCTTTCTACCCTTCTGCCCCCCTCCCTTACTCCATCCCTCCATCCACAAATATGTCTGGAGCACTGATTTCCCTCGTGCCTGTCAGCGCCGGACAGCACTGGGCAACAGCAGGTAGACTCCAGAAAATATATAAATGTATGAATAAGAGGTAAACACAAAGAACAGCGCGCAACACAGACACTTAGAGAGCGGTTGACAATCTGTTTGACCATCTGTCTGCCGGGTGCAATTGACATAGTCGCTTGTCTGGACGTGAGGACATTTTGCGTGTGTCTGTCTCTGTCTGTATGTGTCTATGCAGGTGTGTAGTGTGTGTGTAGTGGCGTTTTTTCTCACCAATATATCAAGTGCACATCAGCCAGTAAGTTTTTTTTTATAATTGATGTATCATTTAGAAATATTACACCGATGATCTCCTTTAGGTTTTAAAGTTTGGAGTGTTGGCATATCTACATATAGAAGTGAAGGGTGATTTGGTTTGAGGCGTATAACTGTCGGGAATGTAAGAAATCTCTTTAGTGTGACCTGTATTGTGGCTTATACGCTCATGAAATCGTTACCCTTACCTGGCAAAGTCCAGGTCAGCCTCCCTGGACATGGTGATGTTGGTGAGGTTCTGCTGGAGGACAAAGATGTTTCTGCACATCTTCTTGATGCCAGACTCACTGATCCTCTTGAAGTACTGGGCCCCGTTGATCAGAATACAAGAGATCAGATGACCCAGACCTTAGTGAGAGAGCAGAGAAGAGAATGATCTATTTTTCAAACTTAAAGGTGCACTATGTAGTTTTAGGGGAGGGGGGTTTTGTTTACATTTGCAGGGCTTGAAGTTATTTTTTCTCTACATGTAATTCTTAGCAATGAATAATGATTTTGTCATAAATCAAGACACAATGATTTTGAGGAACCTGGAACCAAACTTTAAAGCTCACATATTATGCACTTTGCTGTCAATTTTATTTGGTCTAAGTAGTCCCTAATACTTATTTTTTTAGATGTTTGCTGAAAAACCCGTTCAGATCATTAATTGTAGCAAACCTCTATACCCTGATTGTCCTCTGGTCTCAGGATGACCTATATTTGTGCGATCTGGCTGGCCCCTCCCACCTCTCTGCCAGGCTTTCTTTATATGTCCATGGGGCTCTCCCACCGTCTCTGCCGTGCACTCGCGATACTAGAGAGACACTGCAAACACAGTGTTTACCCGGAGCTAAGCCATAGCTGGTTGCTTGTCCCAAAGCTAATAGCTATACACCAGTCAGGCAAAACTACCAAAAAAACTATTATTTTAGTTTCACCGTTTAAAAAAAAGCACAGGTACCTTCCTATCCGTTGTGTTATTAAAAACAAGGCATTATTAGACTGCAAGGGGAAAGCTAAGTTAATGTATTAGGAGCAAAACTTGGTGCTACAACCGAAGCTACATGGGCGCTAACGCTAAAAATAAGACTCAGACGATTTAAACCAGTGAAAACGGTAGCTTCAAAGTGTGATTTCTACAGGAATATCTTCCCATCCTTTGTCATGTTAAAAACAAGTCATTTTCAGACTGCTGTGGGGAATATAAACAGCGTGTTATGAGCAAAAGCTGGTTGCTTGTCCCAAAGCTAATAGTTATACACCAGTCAGGCAAAACTACCAATAAAAACTATTTTTCACCGTTTAAAAAAAAGCACAGGTAGCTTCCTATCCGTTGTGTTATTAAAAACAAGGCATTAATAGACTGCTGTGGTTAAGATAAATTAGTGGAGTATGAGCAAAAGCATTCTGTGTTGGTGTATGTAACATTCAGGCTGTACTAAGGGCATCTTGTCGCTTAGCGGGGAAAACAACATGGCTGTCGCTCGGAAAATTTTCCATCGGATCTCGGGGCCGTGGACCAATAG
Source organism: Hyperoplus lanceolatus (assembly GCA_026929865.2). Taxonomy (NCBI): domain Eukaryota; kingdom Metazoa; phylum Chordata; class Actinopteri; order Uranoscopiformes; family Ammodytidae; genus Hyperoplus; species Hyperoplus lanceolatus. The sequence continues at coordinate 14,677,162 of CM049416.1, read as the reverse complement.
GAAATGAGGGGGTGGGGTTATCATAGACTAGTGCACGGTGGACGTTTCTGGGGGGGGAAGCATGGACATAAAGAAAATATGGGGATGTGGCTGTGCCGACTATTACGTAATAGTCGGCGAGAATTCTGACTGGAGTATATTGGGGGGGAGGGGTGGGGGTTTCAGAAAGGGGGAGAGTGAGAAAAGGAGAGATTGTTATTTTTTTTGATATTTTGGCAGTCTCTAGGCACACCGTGGACCCATGGATATGTTAGAACACATTTAAAAAGTGCATTTAGCATAATATGTGAACTTGAAGACTAGAATATGTTTGTAGACAAAACTGTGGGCCCCTGCTTCTGTAAACAACAGTGAAACAGTAACTTTAACAGAGTTCCAGGGATTCCAGGTGTTCCCTCTGAGTAAGGATTGGATTGTGTATTCAATTTTGAGTATAAATCTTAGAAAATGTTCACTTTTCTGACACGGCAAAAGTTACACAGTGCACCTTTAAAAAACGTTAACGGTATTTTTTTCTCAGTTTTTCGCTGACCTTCAAAGATGTACTGGAACTTGTGTTGCTGCAGGGCGGCTCCCATGGCTTCCTCTATGGCGGAGATGTCCTTGTTCAGTTTGACCACCAGCGGGTCATAGTCCATGCTCTCCACGTTGGCCACGATGGCATAATTGCCTTGCTTGGTCAGGGGGATGAGGTAATGGAAACAATGCACCCTGGAATCCACACATGATGGCAGGATGGAGAAGTTGAGGGGGAAAAGAAAAAGTAGATAATTAGATTTTGTAGAAAGCTGACATGTTTTGGTTCTCTTTTCATTTCAGGCCCTTGTATTACACATACACATGCTGATTTTTGCTATAATGTTCAATATTGCTACCCAAATTCCCTCACAGTTCACTGGTAATACATTGATATCGACAGAGGAACAAGAGGGAAAAGAAAGAAGACAGCCTTACTATTCCTCTCCCCTTAAAGTACTACAGTATATGGTTAGAAGGTAGACTTTAGGTTAGTGTCCTCACTTTTTAAGTTCTGCTAATATGAAAACCAACTCAAATACCTCTCATTTTAACAGTTAATCATTATGTGAACAGTACTCAAATTATATCAACTTATTTAGCTACATTGTACCTCCTAATCACTACTGAATAATACTCAGTACTAATCGCAGTAGTTAAGGGCAATTTTAATCCAGTATCCTCTACCTATTAACTATAAAGATACGGAAACTTCTAGCCTATTACAAGTCTATAATACAACAACATGTGTGAGTGTCCATCATCTAAATGTGTATTAAAGGAAAGTCGAATTAAGTTGTGGTACAAAACATTGATTTGTCCTTTTGGCCAGAAAGCAGCTGCAGAGGAAAAAACACTTGTGCAAATGGGTTTACAACCAACTCCCATGAACAAGGCCGATTCAACCTTACAATAGGACTGTAGTGGGACTGTACTGGATAGAGGAGGTGGATTTGAACCTATATATCCTTTAATGGTATGCTACTTATCTCTGCCCATTTAAAACACCTACAACTCAGGCTGAGATATCCTCTCCCGTTCACGGAAGGCTCATTTCTGTCTAGACCTACGGAGGCAATACTCTCATGATTCCATAATCACAGCGCTCTGAGCAGGAATAAAATGATATGGGTGAATGTCTCCTTCACCCTTAAGGCAAAGCCAACATCTACACCACATTCTCAATACCTCCATGCCTTCCATTCCGTTTTCTCACAATTCAATCTGCTATTCTAGCTACTGTATCTCCCTTCTTCAACCCCCACAGCACTTTAACCTCCACCAAACTCATCTGTCTCTCTCTCTCTCTCTCTCTCTCTCTCTCTCTCATCTTCCTCCCCCCTTCATGCTCTCTTCTTCCTCATGGCTTCATTTAGCTGGTACCACCATCAGGGGAAATTGGCTAGATGGGAAGAGTCAATGGAGTGTAGCATATAGCTAGACATCAAGCCTCGGGGAGGGTTTTCTACTGAAATCATAAACAATATTGCATAAGCTACACAATAGTCTTCTGGGAAATAGTGGTGGAACATGGGAAGAAAGGGGGGAGAGGTATGATGGAGGACTATTAGTGGTTGTAATGGGGGAGAAAGTATATGGTGTGGTAAATTAACTTGGACTTTGACATTCAAAACACACACTCAAGACGTGACATACATTCAGGAACTGGTGCATTAAGGGTAGAAGTAGGATGCCACTGATAGGCCAATTTTTTGTCCGTATGATTTAATGACGTGTCATCTGAACTTGTGTGCGGTATATGATCATGTTAAATGGGTGGTGTCATTATCTGCGTTTCCTTCAGCTGGAAAGTGTAATAGCAATGCACAGTTTTTTCTAGTAAGTGAAGTGCATCACACATGCATCAAGATGTGTGCGGGCTTACATGGAAAACTGTGGGCTATATGGTTGTTTTTCCCGCAAGTGTGCGCTGACCTTGAAGTGCTCGGATTTGGAAAAATATAATGTCCCTACCCTATTATGTGTGGCTCATAACCGTGTAATTTTCCAACAAAGATTTTTTGCAAACACTATTTATGTACCCTGAGGGGAAACAAATCATCAGACTGAAGCGATAAGCAGCGCAACATGAATCTACAAAACCAATGCAACACCCAGGTTAAGCAGTATAATGATGTGAAGACTGTGACTGTGTATGTGTGTGTGTGTGTGTGTGTTTCAATTCAACTCCTTGTCTTAAAAAAACAGATATTGTTCACCTGCAGAAACACTCATAAACAGATGTTTTAAAAATACACTCGATTAAAAAGATTCAAATAGAAAAGATTGTTTCACTCACGTCCTTTTGACAAGAACATTTGCGGAAAAAATCTTGCTCCTGTCATTCCTTTTAGTAAAACGATTGTATTTGAACCCATTAAAAACCTCAGTGTGTTTGTGATTTTCATATCTGCACTTCCTATCAAGTGTAGGGGTGTTTCTCTCTTCTGCATCACATACCTGACTTCCAGGTGTAATGCCAGGAGGCAGCGGTCGGCGATGTCCTGGAAGGCCCTGGACAGGTCACTGAGTGTCTGTAGAATCTGCTCCCTGCTCCGCTCACTCTCTCCCACCACCTGGCTGTCTGCTGAGCATGGGGACACGCCTGGATGGACACAAGACACACACACACACACACACACACACACACAAAGACACCATTAACCAACACAATGTCTACAGAACAGTGTCCATCCTTTTTAAAGAACAAAGAACGTGTGTGTGTGTGTGTGTGTGTGTGTGTGTGTGTGTGTGTGTGTGTGTGTGTGTGGTGCTAATATAAATATGACTAAAAAAACAATAATATAATGTTAATAGTAATACACAACCTAGGCTCTGTAAACTGATATGTAAACAAAGTGGGCTCACTGTGGGGAGCCAAATGCCTGTTTATAGAGCCTCCTAGACTGTGTATTAACACTGGAATAACATCCACAATGCCAACACTCTTCCATCCTACAACACAGCCCTCAAAACAAATGTTTTCACGCTGGCTTTTAACCTTTAAACTTTTTGTTTGGTTTTGTAATTTATTTATTTTTCCTGTATGAACTAGCTATTATGAAGCATCTTAGCGCATTTGGAAAAGTGCTATATAAATCCGATGTTTTGTTTCTATTTTCTTTTTAGCGCACACTTGGTATGAACAGGTAACAGATTGTGAGGAGATATTCACTGATTTTGAGACAAGGTGACTTCAAGCATTCTCCAAGATCGCTGACTCCACCTTTAACTGAGTGAACATTGATAGAGTGGATGAAGAGTACATGAGCAAACTGTTCAAGCACTACGAGCTCCAGAGGTGCTGCCCTATAGTTGATCCCTTACCCCCACAGATGTGTCATATACCATCATTATGGTCTGTGCACACACTCACAATTTATCGTTCCTCCGAGGTAATATGTATGGATGTCATTTTCGTGTTGTGACATAATCAGGTGGTGAAAATGACACCGGTTCTTACAGTACACACAAAAGAAAAAGGCATTAGTTCAATGTCACACTCTTCCCGAGTCCTTCACCATGTTCTTGTACTTTGTTCCTCGCAACTTGTGCTGATGCAGCAGGAGCATGTGTCAGTCCGCCGCATTGTAAACCACACAAAAGGCCTGTTTGTGTGTGTGTGAAAGAGAGAGAGAGAGAGAGAGAGAGAGAGCACGATGAGTGTATATAAATTCAGCCCGGTGGAGATCAATGGCCATAAATTAGCAACGCGAGGAAAGGGAGAGAAATTGGCCCCGTCACTCATATGTAAGTCTATTTGGTCAATGAGGCGAGTGTGTGTGTGTCTGCGTGCGTGTGAGTGTACTAAGAGTGGCTGTTGAGCAGGAGAATGCAGGGGTCCACGATCGATGTGCCGCAGTCAAAGCCAGCTCCCCAGTTACTCTTTCTGCCCTTCCGAAGGTCACACATGCATGCACGCAGGCAGAAAAGCGCACACACTCTCTCTCTCTCTCTCTCTCTCTCTCTTACACACACACACACACACACGCACACACCTAAATGTTTGTTTGTCTTCTCTTTCAATGGCTTTCCCCAAATTATTTAAGAAACGACTTGCCAGTATGTCCCTCAAAAGTTGGCGATATGATTATGTGTATTCATGGATTCATTCATATAGCTCATTCTTATTGTAAGTCTAACCAC
>CM049416.1:14640000-14667500 GCA_026929865.2 Hyperoplus lanceolatus | reverse complement strand
TCTTGTCAAGATTGATAATTGTTGCTATTAGTAGCCTATCCATCCAACTCCTGATATTCAGATTTCTAAACATGTTAAATATTGAATCGGCTTATTAGAAGAGACATACACAGAAGCAGCGACATGACATTTGCACCGGACAGTAAAAATGAAGTCTGACACTTGTTTATGTTGCAAGAATGCGGGGGAAAATGCTGTTATACTGCACAGTCATACTCAAATTTGGATGGGAAAAAGGATGATACAAATTTCAACATAAGACACTGCGACTACAAGTTACAGTACAAAAGCAAACCTGACCGCCTGACCCTACCGTAAGAGTCATTACTGGGAGTAATAACTCCTTGATTGCTATCAGATGTTAATAAATAGATATGGACTTGAAGAAGAATATTACAAGGAGCTGGAATCTTTAATAGGAGAGATTAAACTTGTTCACAAAGTGATTATGAGGATAAAAACATTACTGTTGTGATTAATGACTAACAAGACCTACATAATGACTATGTGTTGAACGGAAGCGTGCGCGTGCACACACACACACATAAACTCTTGCACGCACTCGTGCACACACACACACACACACACAAACTCTTGCACGCACTCGTGCACACACACACACACACACACACACACACACACACACACACACACACACACACACACACACACACACACACACACACACACACACATAATTTTGATTTCAAGTGATTTATGATACAAAAGTGATGAGTGAGCAGGGAATGTACGAAATGCTTTTAGGAGATGTGATAGGTTAGGCATTTACTCGTGCACACTCTCGCAGAGGAAGAGCCACGGATAATGAGTGTGTGTGTGTGTGTGTGTGTGTGTGTGTGTGTGTGTGTGTGTGTGTGTGTGTGTGTGTGTGTGTGTGTGTGTGATGTGCCCTTTGACAACTCCAGCGGAGAAGGTAATGAGTGTGTGATAATACACTCAAACAAGAACTTAATGAGGCACAGGTAAGAAGTATTGCTAGGAAGGATGAGAAAACTTCATATACACCCCTCCCACCCCCCTCCCGACTGTGGTCGTAAAGCAACCAAACAATGATTTTAATCTGAGGTGTATTCTGATCAATAACCGCTTGGGACGTCTCTTGGAAAAATATCCTATGATGTAATATTGCAATATGCTGTAATATGTCAGGCAATAGATGTATGGTGTTGTATAAAGGTGTCTCCCTGTGAGCTACTAGAGTTTAAGCTTCAATAAAATAACATTTTCCTAAAAAATCACTTGAATGTCACTTTTGCTCCCATACTTTTCTGAATTTGTCTGTGCCAAAGTTGGGAAAAAAACAAGAAACTGAAGAAAGAAAATGAAAAAGGATCATTTAATTTTTGCTCTAATGCAACCATCTGACGAGTAGAATTCAAGTGTCAAAGACAATACTCATTTAAAAAAACGATTGCCGCACAGCAGAATAAACAGCAACAGATGTCTAGTAACGAGGTGTAGGTGGAGAACAAGCTGTGTTTTTCAATGTTAATGTGAAAAAGCAACACCAAGTTTTGCTTAATCCAACTTCATCAACAGCATGACCCTTTAGAGATATTCAGTTAGTAGGAACAAGGTTTTAAGTAGCCATGGGAGAATCCAGTGACTTGGGCGATAAATATCAGACCACCAACTTTGATTTCATGTAACTATTTTTAACTATTTTACACCAGGTTTAAAGAGGCTTTAAGCATGAGTTGGAAATGACGTAGACTATTAGACTCCAAAGTTGTTCATAAATGTACGTCAACTACTTTCCCACTCCAAATGACACTCCGCCCTACTTACTGGAGGTGTGAGGCAGGTTGGAGAAGAAGGCCTTGAGGCGAGCGGCGAGCCACTCCATGCTCTCATGAAGGTTGGCCAGAGCCTTCAGGTCACTCACGTCACGCAAAATCTCATTCTGGGGGATCAACTTGTCTCCTAGGTTACCGGTCAGCACCTCCGACTCCTTTGCAAAAGCCGCCCTGAATGTTGCACAGAAAGAAAAGAGACGGATGTAAGAGTTTGTGGCCACAAGGACAGACGCGATATATTCAAAAAACATAATTTGACCAGCACTCAACCAGCAGCAAAAAAAACCTTGACAAAAAATGATTGCTATCAAAAAAAGTGCAGGGACAAATATATTTCTGATGACTAAAAGGCATGTATATGAAATACTCTATAATCAGGCTACAGTGTTTTTTTTGTTGTTGAAGGAAATTACTAGTTATAGCTTTGGACTCAAAGTGTCTGGTCTGCAGAGGCAGTGAGTGGCTTATATAGACTCTAAAATGACCAGTTTTCAAAGGATTGCTGAATGGAAAATAAGTGCAAATGTACAGTGTGTGTGTGTGTGTGTGTGTGTGTGTGTGTGTGTGTGTGTGTGAATACAGTGTTTGGAAGAAGAGGGTACAGATTTTATAATAATCCTTCTGCTTATGTGCAAATTGATGTGGGATTGAATGAAGGCAAGGTATTGACCTTTACTTTACTGTGATGCACAAATGTCCAAACTAGGTATATAGAAACAAGACACAGTCAAAAGGGATAAAGGGGTAGATAACTAGAAAAGAACTGAGAAATAGGATAACAATTTGGACACCAGTAAGTCGGACACAGCATGGAGAGAATTTTGATGACTTTAAAAGGAGATAGTTTAGTAGTAGCTAAACAGTCGGTGGGAGAGAAAAACAACGGGTGACAGAGAACATTTAGAAGTACAAGACAAACAGGAGGCAGAGATTTACAGGGTGGGGAAAAACAAAGACTAAAAAGATCAAAACCTCATCTTCCACTATGGTTGGAAGCACTTGGGATTTTTGGGGGGATAATTGACTTTTAGTGACTGGCAAGAAAGATGGAGAGAGAGCAGGGGAGCTGGATAACTAAATCTCTCACACAGAGTATGTGGAGCGGCCTCCAGAGTCACCAGGATGCCCAAAAGATCAAAATCCTTTGAACAACAAATGGCTATAAAAAGATATATATATATATATATATATATATAAACAACAACACATTCTCTCACTCAAACATTGGCATGGGTAGCTTATTAATACGATTCTACTAAAGCGATGGGTTGCCAGTCATGCAGAAGCTTATCCGCCCCTTAACAGCGATGAAAACATCTACAGTTCTCAAATCAAAAACAGCCTTATGAACTACCTCCCTCTTTCTTTGAGCTATCAGTGTGTGTGTGTGTGTGCGTGTGTGCGTGTGCGTGTGCGTGTGTGTGTGTGTGTGTGTGTGTGTGAGCATGTGTGCCTGAGAAAGGACATGTGAGAGAGGGAGGGAGGGAGTGTGCACACAACAGATTGACTTTCTTTGGCCACATAACCAATTTATTTATTTACTTTACTATTCCGCTCCGATGAGCTCCAGTGTTCCCTGAAGAGTGTGCACTTTCAAAGGCAATTTCGATAAGACTGACCCACCCTCCCCTCCTCTCCCCCTGTCCATCTGCTCTCCTTGTATTTCCCTATTTTCTTCTTCCCTCGTTTCTTCCCCTCCTTTAGATAGCGGGTGTTTAAAAAGAGCAATCATTACATATTGTTTGGTTGCATTTTAGTCAACAAGAGAGGATTCGATAATGTGAATAAAAGAAGCAAAGACGGAATGTGGAGGATTACTTGCGTGATTGCTCAAGTGTGGTTGTCTACTTCTGTTTGTTGTGTGTGTTACCGTGGTTGTTTGATTATAGGTTCTTTATGACAGGCTTGTGTACATGGGCATACACATGGACATACTGTATATACATGAATATGAACCTGTGTGTGTGTGTGTGTGTTTACCGAGTAAAGTCCTCTTCATCCTCTCTCTTCTGTCTTGTCTGTCTGGGCTGGGCCATGTTTGCCCAGTTAGGGAGTGACTGGAGCAGACGACTGATGTCTTCATCTTTAGACCAGGACGCACTAATGGTGAGCTTCTCCTCACACTGAACAATGCCCCTGAGGACACACACACACACACACACACACACACACACACACACACACACACACACACACACACACACACACACACACACACACACACACACACACACACACACACACACACACACACACACACACACACACACACACACACACACACAATGAAATGTATCAAAAACTCAGGTCAAACATAAAACATGATATACAGCCCCGGAAAAATTTTAGATTTTCTAGATTTTTCTTAAATCTTTATCTCTACATTACTGATTGAAAATGCTCTTAATGAGAATATATTTATTATAAATTTGGTAGAAATGTTGTCAGTAGTTTATATTCTAAAATAAAAATGTGTGTGTGTGTATTTGTCTGATGTTGCTCTTAACATACAATAATAATAAGATATTAACCAGTTCCAGCCGCCTGAATATTAGCATGGTACAAATGCACACATTTTATAATAGTTAAAATTTTTTTTTTTTTTTTTTTTTTTTTTTTGTAATTTAAGTTTTTTTTTTTTTTTTTTGTTTTGATTTTTTAAAACTCAGGATAAGGCAGTGGGGTTATGTCATGCATGTAAGCATTACTAAAATGCTAAAATCTGTGAGTCACCTAAATTGACTGGATTTACCCCCTACAGACGAGTAATGCCTGTACCAAATATCATATTAATCTATCTATTCGAAGAATGTTCAAACCTCTGTGAAAAAGTTCCAACAGAATTCCACAGCCGTGTTGCAAGTGAAGCTAAAAATAGTTTTAACTGCATACTACTAATAGTCCAACAGAGAGACTAGTATGACTAATATAGTCAGATAGCTGAACAAATGGTTCACGCACATCTGTACTGACCTACAAAATAGTAATACACAAACTGGGATCTAGCCTCAAGAAGAATTGGAGGCAGACTGCCAACATGTATTTGGGTTGTAGAAACGGTTTGGTGCTGCAATTAATATCATACAGGAGACTTAAGCACTCTCGGGTAGTGGATCCATCCACACACACACAAACACGTTCATATGGAAATATACACACAACACAGCACAAACGTGTTCCCTTTTGGCACCCTTTGTTTGACTTGTTTTTATCACTCGGTAGCCCTAGTGAGACTGAGTTTGACCTGTGACAGAATCCAGATGGACTCCCAGCAGTCTGTCAGTTATTTCCTGCGTCTCTCCTAGCCCACTCATTCCCTTCTCTCTCCCCCCTCCCCTCCCTACCTGGCCAGGTGTTACATGGTGCCAGGGGAGCACGGATGGATGGCCTTTCCTAACAGCAATGTGTGTCTGATTGTGTGCATAAAGAGCATGGACCAATTTAAACCTATTTTCATATTCAACTGAGGAAATATTTAGTTACCAGATGATTTGCAGTGTCTGCCTTATGAAAGCTTCTGTGAAAGCTTTGCGGTTATCAAGATTGCAATGTGGCCGAAACACCACAGATTGAATCACATTATTATCAAAAAGGGGCCAAAAAGATATTGAAACGAACATCATTTAAAGCTGTAGTGCGTAACTTTTTCATATGAATGAATGTCGGTTACAACATTGATTAAGCCTATCCGCTGCACAAAACAGGTGAGCAAGCCCCTCCCTTTTTTTGTTTTTACCTGTAAGCTGTGTTGCAGATCTCCTTGTACTCTTTGAGCTTGTCACAGACCATCTCAAGGAACTGGTTGGAGTAGGCACTCAGGTCTTGCATCAGGCTCATCAGATCCTGGATGGACTTCTCCACTACCACCGTGCTCTGGAGGTAGAGGAAAGGAAGAGAGCAATGACTGAGTGAGGGTTTGGTCGTGTCTTTTTTTAACATACTGAAACTTTTCGGCAGAATTGTTCTAGCTTTCAGAAAGAGAGAGAGACAGAGAAAATAAAGGGGAAAACATTTTATGCAAGTGCGTGGTCGGATCCAGTCTGCTGTGGTGCAAATATATCAGAATGGCTCCAACAAAACATGACTGGTCTATCCGTCAGCTGAAGAAGCTGGACTGATGAGTGGTGCTTGTCAGAAGTCGTAACAGTGTATTGGGGGAATGGATGATTCCCCGTGTGTAAGTGAATCAGCATGAGTGCACATATTTGTGTGTGTTTTGAACTTATGTAGTTGTGTGTGTTCTCCGGCTCAATGAGAGTGTGTGTGTGTGTGTTCGCATTTGTCACAGCGCACCCATCACCAGGAGCCACGGCAGGGCTGTGACAGCAGCCATTACAGATTAGCCACTGCTGCGTGACTAATAGCTGGCCCGGGAACAGCCCAGACACACACACACACACACACACACACACACACACACACACACACATATGGAGAGCAAACTTTTCAAAGCGCACACCTACACACTTTGAGCAATTCGAAAGCTGTTAAATGAGATTACAACTCAGTGTGTTCCCGTGTGTCCGCTCCTAGCACTTTACCAATCTATCACTACATCTCCGATAAAAGTGATAACTTGCTATTAGTTGGGTGGTAGCCTCCTCATACTTACTCTGAAACTCACTACGGCTCAGAAGCAGCACTGTGTGTAATCCGGCGCAAAGACGCACAGAGAGAGAATCTTAAACACATGATTTCTATTCATTATTCAAAGATTGTTCATATTCATCTCACTATTCTTCCTATGTCAACGTAACATGAAACCCATTATTGAGAATGGAAACATTCATAGCTTTATCAAAGATGAAAATAAGGGAATATTTGGCAGGAGCAAACAATAGCACTGCAGTTTGGAGGTAGAAAGTACTTTTCGTTTTAGTCCTGCGTAGCTGAAAAATAGGCACAGCCAGAAGTTATATTCTTCTTTACCGGAGTACATGGTTAAGAGCAAAATATATTATGTAGTTGGGTATGAAATCAATAATACTCGTGTTTATATTCATCTAAGAGAATTCCAGATCTGCATAATTACATTTCCATAATATTCAAGGCCAGTAGCTAACTTCTAAAGTGGCTCAACAGACTGTAGGGGGTAGCAGTGACTGCAATTGATCATCAAAACATATGGACAGACCCCCCCATGTGCTAGAATGACATTAATATTAATAGCTCTTTCTGTGTTTCAGTTTTCCCCTTGCTCATTCTGTCGCAAGCACACACACACAAACACACACACACACACACACACACACACACACACACACACACACACACACACACACACACACACACACACACACACACACACACACACACACACGACATTGCAGTGACACACACACAGTCACTCCGCTGAGGGAGGTAATGATCCATAGCCGTGCCCATGCCCATGGAGAGCAACCAAGGCCTTGCCTCTGCCAAGGGAGCACCCTTTACTGTCCATGCCTGACTCCCTGTCAGCCTGCCATGGTAGGGGAGAAGTACATAGACCCTGCAGGAGGGCTAGCTGTTAGCGTAGCTCTGGCAGCAGCTACCAAAGACATAATCCGCTTAAATAATACTGTTTAAAAAAAGCATAGCCAATGACGATATCGCCAATTCCTGTTACTGTGACTACCGAGGTAATGCTGTGGTAATAAAATGCTATCTTTGGGATCCCTGAAGGGCAGTGTCTTTCTTTTTTTTACTTGCCTACTGCAGGAGGAGGGTCAGGCTGTAGGGTCAGCACAGCTGCAAGGGATTCAGTGGGTGGCTCAGCAAAACTTCAGCATGACTTACTTCTTCAGTCTGTTTAAATTGGAGTCTATTGCGGTCCTAGAGTGATTATGTCCTATTTGACTTTGTACCAATAAGATTATTTAGATAAATCAAACCGGATCGACTTAATGCATACACTGCAACTAACCTTTTGGGGAAACATGAGCAAAACTATCAGGATACATTAAGAAAAAAACAAAACAAGGACTGAATTTACAATGTAAATGGCATATATATAAGAATGGGGAAAATGTCGAGTATCCAAACAACTGATGATTTAAATTATCTGGTAAATTAGGTTATACATAATTTACACTTACGATTGATTCAAGTAATAACCAGGATGTGCTTAATATTGCAGCTGCACTACTATGTGCTTCAGCTGACCATGAACGTGAGTTTCGCCATGTAAAATGTGATCAAATATGAGATATTCAACAGGGGACCATGCAGAATTTGCAGAAATCCATCAAAAAGTTAAAGAAAAGAAAGATTTTGGAAATTTAGATATAATTATACGTTTCTGTCAAGAAAATGTCAATGTGTTTATAACTGTGGCTTTCGGCCTCAACGTTGAGGGTCATAGAGTAGAGCCCAATAGCAGGCCTGGCCAAGTGAATGGAGAAAAGTAAACAATGGATGGCCGATCCATTACTCCTGCTCTAACAAATGCTCCTGCGCTCAGCTCCCATGTCTAATTCTGCTCATTTAACACAGCCATTTGTCTCAGGCAGCAGAAATCATTAAAAAGTAATCAAGGGACAGATTGAGAATGGGTTGGGCTGAGCGAGAGAGGTAGAGAGAGTGTTTTGCTGCTGTGTCTCCTCTATCTTACTTGACCATTACATATAGGAGACAACATCCACTGTGGAGGCACTCCGTCTATGTGCATCTTACTCTCTCTTTCTAATGTTTCAAGCTTAAAAGGTCAACACACCCGGTGATCAAGTGAAAAAAACACCCCATATTTCTCCTCTAATTCTACTTTGCAGTACCGCATTAGCTCTGAAAGTGAGCCGCTTTGCACTTTGCCTCGACTCTTTGCATCATTACAACGTAAAAAGCAAAGTCATCAGTGAAAATTAGACTCGCAACTTGCAAATGGATCTCGGAATTTGATGGGGGTAAACTGCTGTCGTTAAGAGAGAAATGAAGGCCACAGCCATAATGACAGCAACAAGGCGACGCTAGCACTCTAGAGAGGCGCCTCAGCAGGAAAAACAAAACTGTTAATGCACGGTCATCGCTAGGGGAACCACCCCGAGCTGGCGCTAAAGTAGTTATTTCCTTTGGTTGAGTGAGTAAAAAGCTAAAAACACAGGGAATGACATTAACAGTGAGTGTAAGGGATTTAATCGCTAATCTCCTCAGTTGGCTGTATTCTGTTGGCTAAATACAAAGTGTCATCCTGAGGTATAAAGAGGGAGGTGCAAAGAGGAAGTGTGTTTTTTATTTACCCAAGCAATACAGTGCATGCTCTGCGCCAATAGCACTTAGTTTCCCCAAGGTTTCTGCAATGCGTATTCTGAGCTGTTTACCAGTAGGAGAGGTGGCACTGGAGGGCCTCAGGTTTGAATCAGAAACGGATGATGGATTTCCCCCCAATAAAAGATGTGGGGTTCCCCTCAAGATCATGCAGGGGGTTAGAGTGTTTAACCCCCTGCTCCCTGCCATTTCACTCACACCCTGACCCCAAACCGCTGACTCGTGTAATGCCCATGCCATGCCATTCACATGTGTGACCGAGTGGGGGGCTGCCAAAATAATACACACTCAGCAGTATGCGTACACACACCCACTCAGGGGAGAACACATGCAAAGATAACCTCGGTCTCTGGTCTTTCCCACACACACACACACACACACACACACACACACACACACACAGGCTGTCCCTCTCCTGGGTAAAGGAGGGGAGCTGGGCATGAGAGGGACATGGTCTTGACAGATCATTCATCAATGTCAGTATGGAGCCAAAGTTCTAAAGGCTCCCCTGACACACAGCGAATGGGCCCCCCCCATGCTTGTGCCTGCTCAACCACAACACATGCTTTTTTGAACGTGTGTCTACCATGGATTCCTATTCAAGTTTGTTTAAGTTTTGACAAACAAAGCAGTGTGCTTTGGTTTCATGAAGCGTGTCAATAATGTTAATGTTAGGACTATTGCTCAAAAGATGGAAATCTTTTATTTGTTTGCAGATTTAGCTTCTCACACACAAACACGACTCAGCTCTGTCAACTGGAAGACACAAAGCAAGAGCTGCCATACAAGTTATCATCCCTTTGATGGAATGAAGTAGATATTATAACCTGCATTATGTATTTGTGTTACAAGCCAATCATTTTCATTTGTTTTTGGGTAACATCTTAGCCTGGCATTCCCAGACCTGCCACTAGGCACTGGCAAATTAAATATGCTGCGCCTGTTGGACTGGACACTCTCCGTTGAAGCTTTTTCAAAAAGACCAGAAATCTGGGCTCACGTTTCAATTGGTTCTATCTAATATGGGCGCGCCAGAGCCCTTTGTATGGTACTCTGGGGCGGAGGTAACCGGATGACGACAGTGACGTGCATGCGACGTCGAAGCCGTGATAGTAAACATCAAAGATGGCTGCGGATATGTTGTGTGAGTTTGAGACTGCTTTGGCCTCGACCCTTAACGATTTGGAAGACGGCACTCAAATCTTTCATTAGCAAGTAAGTGGAATGTTCTGTTTTGCCAACCGACCATGCAAACGTTTAATTTAACAGTTTAACAGCTGTTCGCTAAACAAACGGGGCTTACGTCACCTTGTGCATCGCTCTGATTGGTTGTAGTGCTATCCAACTGCGTGCAGTGGCATTTGAAATGCACCAGTAGGAGCCGCCCCTTTATGGAATAAAATCAGTCTCAATATTAATGAATGCACAGAGAAGGATTCACACTTGTATTTTGTGATTTATATATAAATGACTCTCTTCTCACAAATACATTTCAATGCACACACAAATGAAAACCGTCATATATAAATGTAAAATAAATCCATCTATAAGAAAAACGTTTCACAAACACATTTCCGATCCACACACAAATGTGTATTGTTTTGAATAAATGTTATATAAATCCATAAATATATTAATTTAAAAAAGATTTGCAATTTTCATCAAAAATGTGTTTGGATGTTGTTACATTTATATACAAACTGTTACATTTGAATTTACAAAATGCTTTTAATTTGTGAACTTCCTTGCATTCATGTGTGAATTGGTCTGTATTTGTGTGTGGAATTTTGAGACTCCCCTGACTTCGCTGGTTTCACAAATGTGTTTTTTTCAACCAGGAACTACCTTTAGCCAATCGGATGTCTTCCTCGTTTTTAGCCAATCACATGAGCGCAGTCTCACAAGGGTCCGTTTACGCCTAGAGACAGAGGACGGTATGGCACGACTGAATGAGCTCAACCTCAATGCATTATTTTTAAAACTGCTGTGGAGTTGTTTAGCCGCAGTGGACCACATTTTTGGTGAATCATAAACGAGTCACCAAAAATTCCAGTATTTGCAGCGTCCATTTCTCCAAAGAAGAGTTTAGTAACTTTGGCTAGAAGGCTGCTGGCTTTGCAGAGCAGCTATGTCTAGCTGATGCCTGCTGGAGCTGCCTTTCTTTACTTACTACCGACCCGTGCTGATTGCCGATCATGTAAGTCACTTATCAGCTTAGCTGTACATTACATTTTACTGTCTCATTAGCTTTAGTTATGCTACTACAGTGTATTTCACTTGTGTGTGTTGCTAACATTTAGCCCTAGGCCCAGTGTTTGAAGCTAACGTAGCTAACGTTGTTATCATAGTAGCCTACTACCGAATGTTTATTTTTAGCAGGTCATGCTAGCTACCTTGATGACAATCACACAAAATATAGCCACTGAATTAAGAATTGTATTATACCCTAACAGAATATCTCTGTATTACAGCATTACAGACAGCCTATGCCAGAGTGAATGCTAGTGTTGAGGGCTATTGCGACATTGAGCCTGAACCTCTCATCTCAACCCGGGACCCTGGAAGACAGACGATGTGACCTACACATGCAGTAGTTAAAGAACCATGGAGACGAAAAGGAACAGAGGTATGATGAAGAATCTACTCATGCTAATGTAATTAAAGATATCCTAAACTGCATAGAACTCTCTGTATATTCTATTTGATTGTTTCAGTTAATAAGCTTATTAGGTGAACAAGCAGACTGCATTTATTCTTCTCATAAGGACTGTTTTCTTCAGTGTCATCATTGTAAATATATTCAATTTCTTCTTAAAAGCAGAAACAAGGTTTTACTCAAAGACATCTCGAAGTGCATCTTCACAATCTCACAAAACTATTCATACCCCTTAGACCTTTCCACATGGATAAATCACACATACATTTATTTTATTGGGATTTCATGTAATAAACCAACACAGCATTGCTTATAATTGTGATGTGATGATAAATAGTTTTAATTTTTCATATTTAAATAAATAAAAAAAACTGAAAAGTGTGGCTTGTAAAATAAGTGGTATGAATACTTTTGCAACCCACTGTAGATCATTTGACAACAGTTAGCCAGGCCTGTGTGTGTTAACCATAAGCAAACCTTTACCTATTTTCTGTCACTGTGCTTTTGTTTTGCAGTTATCAAGAACTGGACGAGAAAGGACAAAGTGTTTTTGTGGAAGTGTCCTGCTCAAAGACCTACTGACTTCAAACTCTTTAAATAAAGCCTCACATATTTTCATTCAACGCTGTGTGCATGTGTATTTATGAATTTTAAAATAATTATTTTAATTATAATATAATTTAAGTGTAATAAATGATGAAGCATTTTCAAATAGTAGATACAGTATTATTGAAGAATGATGGATATTGAGTTTTCTAGTAAGCTGCTTTCCCTCTCAAAGGCAGGGTTCCATAATGTGCCCTGTAGAGCAGCTTCTAGGCATAAGGGTTGAGAAACATTTGGTTCAAGGCCTTGAAGAAACGTCCTGCACCTTGGAGGCTCCTGAAGCACCTCGTTTCTGACCTGGAGAAAGTATTATTGTACAGGGACATGCACTGGTACAGTTACAATGTTTTTCATAGTAAAAGTAATTTAGTTTATGCTCCTTCAGCCAAGGTAAGCCATCACAGAATATAGATAAAGAGATTTGAGAGGTATAATACATTTATTATTTACTGCACACCAATGTTACAAACTGCAACATACAATTTCAAATAGTTACTGTCGTCGTCTGGCACTCTCCACGGGAACACCTGCAAGTACAATATGTTGTTTGTTAATTGTTTACTGGGCATTTATTGCACATACACTATAAGATTAGCATATGTATTCATAAGTACCTGATCTGCATCCAAAGTATGAAAATGAGACAACCAGTGGACACTCCTGGACAACACCTTGAAGACTTCCAAGTTGGAGGTCTGGTACAGTGGGCTGAGCTTCAAGATGTCTTTGAGTAAAACCTTGTTTCTGCTTTTAAGAAGAAATTGAATATATTTACAATGATGACACTGAAGAAAACATTCCTTATGAGAAGAATAAATGCAGTGTGCTAGTTCACCTAATAAGCTTATTAAGTGAAACAATCAAATAGAATATACAGAGAGTTCTATGCAGTTTAGGATATCTTTAATTACATTAGTATGAGTAGATTCTTCATCATACCTCTGTTCCTTTTCTTCTCCATGGTTCTTTAACTACTGCATGTGTAGGTCACATCGTCTGTCTTCCAGGGTCCCGGGTTGAGATGAGAGGTTCAGGCTCAATGTCGCATTAGCCCTCAACACTAGCATTCACTCTGGCATAGGCTGTCTGTAATGCTGTAATACAGAGATATTCTGTTAGGGTATAATATACTTCTTAATTCAGTGGTTATATTTTGTGTGATTGTCATCAAGGTAGCTAGCATGACCTGCTAAAAATAAACATTCGGTAGTAGGCTACTATGATAACAACGTTAGCTTCAAACACTGGGCCTAGGGCTAAATGTCAGCAACACACACAAGTGAAATACACTGTAGTAGCATAACTAAAGCTAATGAGACAATAAAATGTAATGTACAGCTAAGCTGATAAGTGACTTACATGATCGGAAATCAGCACGGGGTCGGTAGTAAGTAAAGAAAGGCAGCTCCAGCAGGCATCAGCTAGACATAGCTGCTCTGCAAAGCCAGCAGCCTTCTAGCCAAAGTTACTAAACTCTTCTTTGGAGAAATGGACGCTGCAAATGCTGAAATTTTTGGTGACTCGTTTATGATTCACCAAAAACGTGGTCCACTGCGGCAAAACAACTCCACGGCAGTTTAAAAAAAATAATGCATTGAGGTTGAGCTCATTTAGTCGTGCCATACTGTCCTCTGTCTCTGGGCGTAAACGGACCCTTGTGAGACTGCGCTCATGTGATTGGCTAAAAACGAGGAAGACATCCGATTGGCTAAAGGTAGTTCCTGGTTGAAAAAAACACATTTGTGAAACCAGCGAAGTCAGGGAGTCTCATAAATCCACACACAAATACAGACCAATTCACACATGAATGCAAGGAAGTTCACAAATTAAAAGCATTTTGTAAATTCAAATGTAACAGTTTGTATATAAATGTAACAACATCCAAACACATTTTTGATGAAAATTGCAAATCTTTTTTAAATTAATATATTTATGGATTTATATAACATTTATTCAAAACAATACACATTGTGTGTGGATCGGAAATGTGTTTGTGAAACGTTTTTCTTATAGATGGATTTATTTTACATTTATATATGACGGTTTTCATTTGTGTGTGCATTGAAATGTATTTGTGAGAAAAGAGTCATTTATATATAAATCACAAAATACAAGTGTGAATCCTACTCTGTGCATTCATTAATATTGAGACTGATTTCATTCCATACCCCTTGAGTTGGAAATTACTATTGATCGTGGCCAGACCCTCTATCGTTCAAGATATCAGGGTCTGGATTTCCAGGCTAGTAACATCTGAGATATGCAAACCGAATCTTACCCTGAATTATGAAACATTGTAACCATTCAGTGATTTATTTTGGACTGAAGGAAGAGAAACAATAAGAAGAAAATAATGGATTTACACATGGATTACATTTGACAGTATGCAATGGGGAAGAAAACATGTTACTATGCAGTATATAGACATACATAGCTTCGGGTGGACAAAATTGAGTTATTACACGAGCACGTCCCCTCTTTGCCTCCACCATTATTGCCTGAATGCAAAGCTTAATGCAGTGTTTGTACGTGTTTTTTAATTGAGAGATGAGGAGCAATATCACACTTGGCTGATTACAGATGGGTTCCCATATTACACCCACCCTATTTCACACCCACACAAAATACACTAACGCAGAGTGAGATGTGGGGTTGCTTCTGCATATGCTAATTCTAGAAACCACCCAAGAGTTTTAGATTTGCCACTTGATTCCACATAGTACCCTAAAAGTACATATTTAATAATCGCTATATGGTCCTTTTGGCATTTTTATAACCAGCAATGTAGCATTGCCTTACACAGGAATATGATAGGGAAGTCCTAATAATTTTGTACAATTAGTAGTGATTTATAATCAACCATACTTAAACACATAACTGGGTTAGGAACACTAGTGTGTGAATGAATATAAGTTTGTATAGGACAGTGAAAAAGTACATAATGTACTTTAATGAGTTCTGAGTGGGGAGTATGTTTGTCTCTGAGCCCCATTAGGACTAGCCTGGCTCCGCCCACCAACCTACTTCCGCTCAATTTTCATTTCACTTCAATAGTCAGTCTGGGGGTGGGGTGTGTTAGTGGGATTCTGCTCATCCAAATTTTTGGCGGTCCAATCAGCGATCAGAGCGAGTGGCTGAGAACGATGACGTCGAAGTCGCGCTCCAGTTTCAGTTGAATGCTGCGTTCCTTTATACTCGGAACTTGGAAATTTCCGACTTGGTAGTTCCGAGTTCCGACCTATCTGTGTTCCAGTGCATCTGCTCGGGAAAGTATGGACGCCTACAACCTTTCTCATTCAAATAACTAAACGTTAGGCTCTAGCAAGTTACCGTTGCCAGGTACCGGTAGATCCATAGACTACAATATAGTGAAGTCGGAAATTTCCTATTTCCCTGTACAACTGAAACGCACCGTGAGAAGCCGGCTCATGACATACGTCTGACCAAACGTGATGTGATTGGTTGGCTAATCCAGAGTGGCACTGGGCAGATCCAATAGTTTTAAACTTCAACAGACACCCGCCTCCAAGTGAGTGAACGTTTGCCAATTACAGCACTTCCAGACCTTCTGTACAAATGAAATGAAGTACGATGGTCTGGTTGGGCCAGGCTACATTAGGACCATATGGAGCCACTGTAATGGAGCACATGCACACACACACACGTTTGCATAGACCTAAAGGCATAAGCATACACATACACACACACACACACACCAATGTGTGGGCTCACAGCAACACAAAGCTTGTCATTTAGCAAATTCAGAGCACTAACTTGCTTTAAAAATATTCAAGCTGTAACTTTTATCAGGCACCCACAGCCAAAAACCTTCTTTCCTTCAAAACCAAAGGGCATGTTTGTGCTAGAGCTGACATTTCAACTTCTCTCTCTCTCTCTCTCTCTCTCTCTCTCTCTCTCTCTCCGAAGGCGAAGATTATGTCTTGTTACACACAGAGAGACTCTGTTAGTGTTTGCACTGCATGGTGTGAACCTGTACTACCTCAGGCTGGTGAGGTTGTTTTTGACACTAATTTAAATGTTCCCCTTTCACTACAAACACACACACACAAAAAAACACAAAACACACACACACACACACACACACATTTATATTTTGTATACACGTTATTGATATGAATATATAAACAGCATAAACAAAGCAAGCACATTTGTGGGATAGGAACATGTCCCTGGCTTTGGCAGGCTGTAGGCCCAGGGTGGCTAGGTGCTAGCCTCAGGAGTATATGTGTTCTGTGTGAGATAACCAGACACTGGGTGGGGAGGACGGTTACACCTTCAGCGCTGAGAATAGAGCAAGAACAGGAATAGGGCTTTAAGGTGAGATCGACTCAAATAACTCTTGTGGGTTTGAGCCCATGTAGGGGGAAAAAGTGTATAAAAGATTTAAAATGACTATAACATATTGTACAGTGTGACATACAGTATAGTTTGCTACTCCATTGGAAAAGTATAAATATAGAGCTGTATATTTTTTTTTAAATTGGAAAACTGGACAAATTTACCGGTAAATGGTTAATGGTGATATGATTGGTGATACGAAGAGGAAAAAGACGTTATGGAAGATAGCACCAGATAAAGTGAAATGTTAACATAAAAACACAAGTTTGATCTTATTAAATGAGTCAGCTAGAATGGCATCTGAATCTCAGGACCTTTAAACACTAACTTTTTTGCTAGAATTGGAAATGCTATTTTTTCATTTTCATTTCAACTTTTATTTGCAGTCAGTGGAAGTATTCTGGGGGGACTTCATGTGAGTCTTTCTGCACAATTTCCATTTGTAGGAGTATGAGTGCTCAGCCAACCGTCCCTGTATAGATTAAGGTTATCGTAATAATAATAATTCTCTCAATATCAAAACATTGTCTTTAATGAGCTGGAATGGATAGCAATTCTCTATAATCATAATTTGGAAGAAGAGGACAGAGGAACCGAGGTAGCGAGATAGCGAGAGAAGTCAGTAAAAGCTTATCCACTTCTTGACCTTTTAACAGCAACAGAGTGCATTTGAAGAGTTTTAGAAACTGCACATCATCTCGATTCAAGTAAGGGCCAGACGAGACCATCAAATCAAATAATCACAACGGCAGTGTCTCAGTGATTACAACTTTGCCCCTCTTTGGTAGTGGAGGAAGAGGGACATTGGAAAGACTCATTTTCAAGTGCAGGCGGAAATTGCAGCGAGTAGGTTTTATTGAGGTGCTGCCTTATTCCTTGATAACTCTTAACAGCTGTAGATTTGTCAACTGGATGCTTAGGCACAATCCATTTCATGACAAATAATGTAGTATACAGGGCTCCGGAAACTATTTGGACTACATTTGAAGAAAGCATGTAGATTATTTTATTTTACTCTGAACATGTACAATGGGAGATTTCATTATACAATTTATTCTTTTTACTATTAAACCCGGGAAAAGAGTTTGTTTTTGAGTAAAGTTTGTGTTTGTGCGTGTCTCTCTGTATGGCGATAGTGCAAGTGTGTATGGGAGCCCCGGCCCACTAACCCCCACTTTTCTCCTTCCTCCCACTCCCACTTGAGTCCCAATCAAGAGGACATGGCTGATGCTGCTAACAGGTGTATTGTGTTGTGATTGCTGTGTCTGTTGATGAGAGCAGGGTGCTGAGAGTCTCCATAATAAAGAGAAGCCCCCACCTTCTTTGTGAGTGTGTGTATGTGCGTGTGTGTGTGTGTTTGTGTGTGTGTGTGTATGTGTGTGCAGGGCGGCAGCAGGGAGCCAATCAACAGGAAGCGATCAGCCCCCCACAAATAAACATTGCCTACACACATCGTCGCAAATAAAAAGGTCAGTGTCATTACAGATATTGGAGACGTGTGTGTGTGTGTGTGTGTGTGTTTGTGTGTGTGTGAGTGTGTATGTGTGTGTATGTGTGCCCGGTTCCACCCTCCTCTCTCACAAGGCACGCGTGAATATGAATTTTTTTAAAAGGTCACCATCATTAGCAGGCTATTGGCAGTTGAACATATCTGCAATACAGTGAGCGTTCCGGCGAGGGAATGAAATCAGTCTTTATGTGGCTCCGGAACAACTTATGTGTGCAAACAAAACAAACCGTACAACCCCCAAATACATGCATTTATGAGTAACAAATGCAGGGACACTTATCAACAAACAGACACAGATACAAGAGGACTAGTTACCGGCTATTTTTTGGACACGGTGCGGACAAAAAGCCGATTGATAATTAGCTCGAAAGAGCCGCTGGAAGTGTAATGTCAATATGCTCTGGTGTGGTCTTGGATTGATGAAGAAAACAAGCAGAATACAAAACAATTCATGACTCTCTCACAAACAGTAGCGTGTAGTACAAGTGGGCAATGCAGGTGGCCTGATAGAAACCACTGTCTTCTGGGCAGAGAAATGCGGCCGCCTATTTATCATGTGGCCGGGTTTGTTTTGTTGCACCTGTGTGTGAAGCTGCATTGTACACATGGCGCGTCTGCTTGTATGTTAGTGTGTCCCAAAGTGAGCGTGTAAAGGGGACGTAGGAGGGGGTGGGAGGTGTGTGTGTGTGTGTGTGTGTGTGTGTGGAGGGGGAGAGGGGTGGTCTACCAAGATTAATGGAGCCAATCTCCACAGCTATCCACCAGACTGACCATAGCTCCCCTATCCTGCTTTCTTCTTCTATTCCATTGCCCATCTCGCTCTCTCCTTCTCTCTCTCTCTCTCTCTGCCGTCTACCGTTTTGCCTCGATCTAACTCTAATTAAATGAATCAATCAGTGGCGACACCAAAGCTGGACTGATAGCATCACACACTGGTCTATGGCTTAAAGCGTGTATGTTTGTGCGTTAATAGTACAGAGTCCAAGCCAACCCCTTGGAGATGAAAAAAGGGAAAGAAAAACTGGAATAAAATGATCACCATAGATGAAAGGGTAGAGAGCAACACGGACATGGAGCAAGAAAAGAAAGACAGATTTTCAAATAAGCAACAATAAAGAAGTGACAGAAGACTTTGATTCGTGGGCTGGTTTGCCTCCCTCTTTTCCGTCTTTAACGCCTGTGCTTCTACAGAGACTTATCAGTCCGGGCTATGCTATCACACAGTCACATGAATGGACGTTAACCTTTCTTCCTGATCTATATACTGTCCCCAGTCAGCGCCCTTATCTCACGCTCCTAGTGGACAATATATAGCCAGTGTCAGACTCATAATCATACCATTATTATTTAATACATGTATATGATATATAAATGCAGCGTTTGACACTTCTGGCGCCAGGCGATAGGAAAAGCACTGCCCCATATCAATATTACTTATATTAACCCTTAGCCCAGACTGCATGCGTATTGCTTATTATGGGGCAGCTTAAACAAAAGTGGAAGGCGTGATATACACCTTGACTCCTGTCCTGCAGCAGTGTTTTCACAAAGTCACTTTGTCCCTTTAGACCGGCGGAGATATCATCACTGACAAAGAGGTCAGATAAGTCATATAACATAAATGTATTTTATAATAAGGGGGTCAACTCTAAAAGTTAATGGCATGGAAATGCATCCATAAATATTCTCTTCTTGCTTTTCTAATATATATGATATGACAAAGCAGCAATAGTGAGAGTGATGGTTGAATGTGTATGACGAAAGATATGTGTGCGCACTTACTAGACATATGCACGTGCAGCACGGTTACATTTCTGCTTGGCTCCAAACTCCTCAGCACTGTCCCAGAACATACTAAAGCACACATGCTAAACGCTAATGTCTTTCCCCTCCTATCCGAGCTGCTGCACACATTAACGCGTGCTTCAGTGGTCGCAGGGAGCAGATGCGTCTATAAAAACGTGCTCCCCTATGGTGTCCCCGTATGCGGCTCCAGCCAAGGTGTATGAGTACGAGTGTGTTTAATGTGCTGTAGCAAATATTGAGCTCTCTCTCTCTCTCTCTGTTCTTGTGTGTGTCTCCCTCTGATAACACCTGGCACAAGAAAAAGTGTTGCAGCACTTAAATGGAGCATGTACAGTAAAAAAAAAATGTGTGCACTGGAACATGATCACGCTCCCAGAC
Organism: Hyperoplus lanceolatus; assembly: GCA_026929865.2. NCBI lineage: Eukaryota > Metazoa > Chordata > Actinopteri > Uranoscopiformes > Ammodytidae > Hyperoplus > Hyperoplus lanceolatus. The sequence continues at coordinate 14,647,126 of CM049416.1, read as the reverse complement.
AGACACACGGACTCAAAAAGACACACAAATGAAATCACACAGACGCAAACCTCCACATCTGCTCCATTATTGGAAACTCTAGCGACCATTATATACCCTGACAGTAATCTTTAATAATCCATTGTAGTCACAGAGTTGGGTAGACTCACCAACTGGCCAGCCACAGAAGCTCCTAACATAAAATACCTTGTGCAAATCCAGTGTAAAAACCTACTTGGGATTATACTTTTTTTGCATAAAAAGGTGTCAAACCCCTTCATCAAAAGCTCTGGGGGCCGCTTAATGAATAAAAACTACACACGGGAAGAAGAGAGCGGTCTTTCATTACAGGGACACTGTGCATGAAGGCCGTCAAAAGAAAACAGTGGGAAGGCTCTCAAATTGGAGACCAAAACAGACTCATATTCATACAAACGCACACATGAAAAAGTGCCGAAAACCCACACAGAATGCCATCCTGACCCTACAATGTGAATGGCAGCAGAAGAAGAGTGGAAGGCTCTTTTATTTAGCCCAATTAAAAAAAGGCAAAAAGCCCAAACAAAAGGAGTGTTTTATTGCACTCCCCACTATCAGCAAAAAAGGCTCATTAGCCACAGCAGCGTAATTAGCAAGATGCTGCACTCCTCGTTAAGGAGGGGCCCGAGCCGTAAACAAACCCTGCTGAACTCCAAACGCCCACGGTCTCTCTCTCTGTAATGATCTGCCATCGCTGTTCCCTCCCTGTGAGACAACCAGGCACAGACAGGAAGGCTCTGACAGAAACAAACACACAGCAATACACAAGGAACACACACACACACACTGACAAACGCAAATCCAAGGTCTGCGACACAAACACCCACAGCACAAACAAAGTACCCCTCTAAAACACTGTTTTCTTTCATAACAGCAAGGACAAAACACACACACACACACACTCACACACACACCTGTCAAAATATGTGTGCATGAGAAACTTATTTTTTTTAAAGAATATTGTAGACAGAGAGCCAAACATCGGGTATATCTGACAGCTGAGACATAGAAAAATCTTGCCAACTGTCTGGATCTTGACTTTGGCACTGCTTTAATCTTCAACCTGCCATGAGCCCGTTTTGAATGAGAAAGGCTGCCAAAATCAGCAAGATGAGCCTGGACTTAAATGAGGTGCAGTCAATGAGGCAGTCAAGATCAGTTCGCTCTGGGTTAAGTTTTTCTATTTCATAGCCAACTTTAATAGTTTTCTGTTAAACTTGGCTGTTTAACTTTTTTTGGACACATTTTATAAATAAAATGTTAAGTGGCATAAATGATATTCCCTGATTTATGTTGCAATGCAATGACAGCACACGTTTCAGAAGTGGCTGCTCAAAACATCAGCCCAAAAAACAAACATAATGTGCTTTATACCACAAGCTAGGAAATGTGGTTTGTATGTGATTTGAGTGACACATTCATGGTGTGTGTGTGTGTGTGTGTGTGTGTGTGTGTGTGTGTGTGTGTGTGTGTGTGTGTGTGTGTGTGTGTGTGTGTGTGTGTGTGTGTGTGTGTGTGTGACATGTGTGACTGATGAGTGAATTTGAGCCACAAATTCTCTATTTCTATGGGAATGTGAGCCTCTCACAGATTTGCTTTGTGTAGGATATAGCCTCTGGAAGAAAGAGAGAATGGTAGATATAAGTGTGTGTGTGTGTGTGTGTGTGTGTGTGTGTGTGTGTGTGTGTGTGTGTGTGTGTGTGTGTGTGTGTGTGTGTGTGTGTGTGTGTGTGTGTGTGTGTGTGTGTGTGTGTGTGTGTGTGTGTGTGTGTGTGTGTGTGTGTGTGTGTGTGTGTGTGTGTGTAAAACAACCAGTTAGCAATAGCTTAACCAGTGAAAAAACAAAGAAAAAATGCAAGGTGAGTGTACAGAAGAAATCCCCCCTCCATTGAAAGGGATACAAAGGGGAAACTGCAAGGTACTGTTTTTCTTTAAAGCCTCCTTAACTGCTCACACAAAGCAGGTTGTCATAGAAAACAATGTCATTATCACCTCTTAATTCAATGTCAAATCCAAAAGGAATATGTTGTAAAGCTTGCGTGTCCAACTGTATGGTATTTTATGAGGCCATTAAATGCATTTGACTATAAGTACACATTTGGTGTTGTGAGAAGAATAAACATCATGTTCTTACCTGCAACAGTGGTCTCTGTACACCCAGCACCTTCATGGTATCAGCATTGGCAAGGATCTTCAAGGGGTCTGCTGTCTTGCTCACTGACTCAATCTCCTTGTTAATCTCCGTTCGCACCTCAAAGTTCAGGGACACAAGTTTACGTTACACAGGGCGTATTAAAAGGCATAAAGCTAGGGTAATGCCTGAGAAACCTCATATTTGTGTGTTAATGAATGTGTTAAGGAATGTTTTAGTTTGACATTTCTTCAAGGGGAAGATGATGTCCCAAAATGCACCGTATTTTATAGCAGTCTATAATAATTCATGTAGAACATTGCTAAACTCCAGATGGCTGAGTTGCTTGAACATTGTTTAAAACTATATAGGATTAACCTAATAGTTGATGGATAGGTGTTTTTGTGATGAAGAACTCTTGACAGGTGTTCTATGGAGGTAGTTCTATTAGTTTTGAGGAATCATGAGGGGGTGGGGAGCCCCACAATTCCGCAAGCAGATTTTTTTTTGGAATATATAATATAGTAGAACAGAACATCTGTTAAGTTATTATACCAGACTGCAGCTTGCAATGTCAGACTACACTTGTTTTTAAACAGAGGCTGTAACATTAAGTGTTACCAGTGTCTCATAGCTGAAGTTTTTGTAATGAAAAACTGTATCTTCTGTGAGAACTCCAATGTTCCACTAAAGCGTTGCTCTAGTGAGTGATGGCACGCTACAGTCTTTAAACGCATCCATTTGTCATTCCACTAACCTGGTTGAGGAAGAGGTCATTGATGTAGTAGGTGAGGAAGGCTCGGAGCTGGCACTGTTTGGCCTGGCCTGGCCCCATGTTCATCTCTATCTCCTGGATAAACCTGGGAAAAAAATGGACAAACAAACAAACAAACAAACATCAGAGCAGCTATGATAAACCAAAATCATAACACCACCTATGACATGTAAGTCAGTTCACCACCAAATATGTTTGGAATGTTATGACAGACACAGGCTTCTGACCAGCAACACTTGCATCAATAGGTTTCAACATTGACTGGTAGGGTAAGATCTGCCATTGGAAAACATTCTGGAAAGCTTTGTATGACCCCTTAAGGTGCCTGTGCTTTAGTGAAATTAAAAGGTGCTCCGCGGGACTTTCAGTTTATGTTCATTCTTGCGCCCCCTTTGGACAGAAGCGGTAGTGTTTTTACTTTTTCAGCTGTAGTTCCTCGATGAACATTACCATGACAAACGCATTAAGAAAAACTATATAAAAATAGGATTCTTTGCACCGATGGTCCCGTTTGCTGTTACATGTCATTTGTGATCATCAGAGGAGAAATTAGACTGTTTCAGAAATATTTAAAAGTTCCTCATAGCACCTTTAAGCAACTCTCAAATTTGAGCATGTGCACCAGCAGTGAAAGCGTAACAGCAAAACCCCTCTCTAAAGGAAAGTGAAACCCCCACAACTGCTATAGTTGTGGGGGTTACCAAACCTATTTACAGCCTAAACTATATAAAAATCATCAGAACTTCTGTACACACGCACCCTTTTAGACCCCCCCCCCCCCCCATAGAAAGCTGGTGTCTGGTTGGTCAGATAGGGTCAGACAGTAATGTATGGGTTGGTAGAGGCACATGCACACCTCGTTTGTCAGAGAATCATTGGTCACTGGCCCCGTCTCACACACACACCACAGGGCACACCATGCAAGAGTGAGTGCCTCCTCAAGCGCTCAGCACATATAAATGCACAAATAAATCAAACTCCTCACAAAAAAAGAATTCTTTGACCTACACAAGCCCTGTAATAGATATGACCCAAACTTATAGAAGAGAGGGAGAGACAGACAGAGAGAGAGAGAGAGAGGGAGTTCAAGGAAAAAAAGAACAAGAGAGATGTTTTATGTGAGAAAATCGTGAAAAACTGACAGACACTAAAAAAATAAGATGGGAGCGGAGCTGCAAAGATGACACGAGAAGGTGATCTGAAAGGACAAAGCCATTTGTAAAATAAAAAGCAGGAGGAAGACTCCATTGCTTGGAGACAGTGTCTGTGTGCTAATGTGAATTGGTAGTCAGAACCAGGAGGCTGCAGCATTGCAGACAACCAGGGCTACGCAGCAGTCTATTGCAGGAATTATGGATCAGTGGAAGGGGATGATTGATTGGCGGAAGTTAAGCCGGTCATGTACGTACACTTACTAACAAGTGCATGCACAGGCACCCATAAAAACACATGCAGACAAACACACACGGGGAGCGCAAGCTGTAAAGATCTCACTAATCAGCATCTGTACCCAATTAGTCAGCAAGAGCTGAGGCAAGTGTGTGTGTGTGTGTGTGTGTGTGTGTGTGTGTGTGTGTGTGTGTGTGTGTGTGTGTGTGTGTGTGTGTGTGTGTGTGTGTGTGTGTGTGTGTGTGTGTGTGTGTGTGTGTGTGTGTGTGTGTGTGTGTGTCAGTTTGAGCGAGAGAAGACAGAGTGAGCGAGGAACCTAAATCCTTCATCGATTCCCACTGAAACTCTTCTCCACAACAGAAAGTTAAGTAGGAGAAACTCTTCTGTGGCCTCATTAAAACGGTCAAGCTTGCAAAACAACGTGGGGCCACATAACCAGCTTCTTTGTATAAATATGTAAAAAAGCACAACTTAAACACTACCATTTTACAACAAGAAAAATGCCCTTTCTGCTGACAACTCCATTGCCGAAAAAAAATCGATCTCAGGACAAAAGTTGCCGGTTTGAAACGTGCGTGGTGTTGTTTTCGGGATCCATCTCGCGCTGTCATTATTGTCATTGTTTCAATAGATGTGTCAAGATGATGGATTTTCAAGTTAGTGTGTGAGCACAGATGGATTTTTGTAGGCAGGGGTGATAACGTTTGAGTAATGTAGCACGGACGAGGCAGTAAAACGCCATTGTCTATCCAGACAGCCATCTGGAGCCAGGCCTCGGGCCCCCTTGACAAGGATACTGAGCCCACGGGTGTTGCAAGGGGAGTTTAACCAAGGTAAAACTGGGCTAAGAGCACTGCCGGGAGGGCCCACAATGCTAGGCCCCCGAGAGCACATGTCAGCAGAATTACATTAGAGTTAAGTGCGGAACATTCATTTATCAAGTGTTTTGTGAGACGATTGAGAGGAATTATTTGGAAATTAGGGGTTGTGTGAGTGTAGGGTTCAAATTGGAATGGGGAAAGCATATAGCTGGGCCTAAAGGTTTCCAAAATGGATCCTGATAGAAAAATCTCTCCCATTATCTTGACAAACACATCTTTAAAATCGTCTACCTCGCTGACTGCGTGACATGATGCACAGAAAATAACAGCTTCTGGTGGAGATGATTATGATAACAAACAACACCAAACGGAGTTAAAAACGGGCACGCACACGCACACACACGCACAGTACACCCATTGAAAAGCCATCAACTTCTCTCAACTCCGAATGAATCATAAACTCAGAAGAGCACCAATCTCTGCAAGCTGTACAAGGCCGTTTTCAGAAACCTCTACTCTGAGCCAAAACTCCTACACAAAAACATGGTGAGACAGCCTGACCTCTCCACAGAGAGAATGACAGCTAGCCTCATTCATAGGCTCAAGGCTACAACTGAAGCTTGACTTTACATTGGCTCTAAACTGAAATCATTTCACCGGTTTCGACCTGACTCCTTGACTTGTGTGGCTGGAGTTTCCTCTACATTAGTGATGGTGAAATAATTGTTTTTTCTTCTCTCTCACTCTCTCTGAACATGTTTGAAGTCTACCTACAATAAATGGCCAGAGATGTTTTTTTCAAGGGCAATGTAACACTGCTATATAAAAGAGAGTAACATCCTTCAAAAGTGCTGTTATTGTTCCTGGAATAAATTTGTCTCTATAGCTAGAGGGCCTAACTCACTTCCCAGACAAACCCCACTACATTGAGGCCAATTAAGTGGTAGAACAAAATCCATAAAGCATGGTAAGCATGCATTCCGAGAAGCCTTCATTTACTTTACAAGAAAGAGAAACATTACTCCTTCAAAGGATGCTTTCAATCCTTTTGAAAACAACAACAACTCAGTCATTGTGGCCTGCTTCAGCTTATGAGGCTGTTATAATTGGACCCGATGTGACATTAACATTGTCGGTTTCACTGCCAGGTGACAACAAAACACACCAGTTAACCATATGGCAGCTGTGAGGTGTCGCTAAGGAGACGCGGTGGAGAGCGCCGCAGAGGCACAGCAGCAACTATGCGGCGAAGAGTCTCAGGCCTGTGTGTGAAATCTTAATAACCTTAAATAATCTGCTTATCTTCCCTCTCTTTTTCTTTCAAGCAGACACACAAACGCACACGCACACAGACAATTCCAACTGGCCGAAAATACTGTGGCACACATTTACACAAAGTCAGACTGGCAGCCAGGGAGCGAAAGGTTTCGATAGTGGCCGTCAATTACAAGTATTAGAATTAGATCATGACAAAAGGGACAAGAAGAATACCGAGAATGACTATGTAGTGATGGTGCTAATTGATTAACTGATCACAATAATGACTGCTTCCGATCGTTGTAAATACATAAGAGCTAGTAATCAAACTATGCGCTCAATAGCTCTAAAGCAAAGTGGATGCTTGCAACAATGAAGCTTCTGTTCAAGCCCCCTAGCAAAGGGACAAATCCGTCAAACCAACAGGCTAACATACTGCACAAGGAGTGAATCAGGTAAATTTCTATGTGTATATAAGACTTACAGAGAATTTGGGCTGAAAAGTTGATTCATAGGTCGATTTAACAGAACACATGTTGTCAAATATCTTAAAACAATGCACAATTAAGTTTATGAGAACTTTCGAAACGACATATTTAAATTGGGTGTTAAAAAATGGAGATTTCTGAGTGCCATGCATCCTGTTAGGTTTAAGAAAAATAATTGCAGAATAGTTTTGCACTGACCAGGGCAATGGATACATTTTCCCAATCAATCCATTTTCCTCCATCAAAA
>CM049416.1:14615000-14635000 GCA_026929865.2 Hyperoplus lanceolatus | reverse complement strand
ATTCGGAGAATTCATCCCGGGGCATTGGCAGGCGGAGGGTTAATAATAAACTTCACAGTCCCTTTCAAAACACAATTGCGACGTGCTTAAACTCATAGAAAAACACATAGATAAAACGGACTAAAAGCCGTGAAAAAAATCACAGTAGCCTATATGATGTACAGTAGGCTTATCATTAGTGTATGAAAAGGTGCACTCCTGTCTGCCTGACTGAGGCATCGAGAACAGCGTCAGTGTAAAACTAATAGGCTGTATTCCACCTCAATATTATCAGAATTAATTCCACAACATGCAGATAGGTTATTCTAACTGCAGAGCTTATTCGAACGCTATTTTGTTTTTATTTGCACTCATATAGCCTATCTCCGTTTGTAGGCTATGTAAGATCCTAATTCGTTTTGTTTTTGTTGGTATCACTCCATGGAATAATCCGTGGAGGCATTTGTTCATTAGTTGTAAGAATGGCTTCATCCGTTTTGCAAAGGAACTCCCAATATATGATAGACCTACATGGCTTATAATAGGCCTATCTGGATTCATTTTACACAAACACATTTGTTCTCGCACTTTATACATGTGCCGACGGAGTCGCCGTTTCTCCTTTCTCCACTTTCTGTGCGTACGCATGGGTCAGAGTTTGCGTGTAGGACCGCACATCTCCCGTCAAGTTTGGTTTTTATAAATCCCAATATTTGCTTAGAAATTGGCGTGCGCCCTCTTCTGGGCGTACGCAACGTTTATAAATGAGGCCCCTGATCTCTTAATTTCTGGAGGTTTGACACTGAAGTCTGAAATGTAGATAATGGGCTGTCTGTGCTGTTAAGTGTAAATTATAATTGTAAACACTTAGATTTTGTGGAATAAAGACAGACTCTCTGCTTTACTAATAACACTGTATTATAATGGCTAGAAAACAGTTTTTATGACATAAAGGAATAGCAGCATCAAATAGGGGATACAATTATACAGTGCCTAATGAAGACCTAATTTGTTGTTTTATGCTGTTACGTTTAGACCTTTAGATCCATCTGCAGTTCCTTATTAAAGGTGCAGAAAAGAAATGTGCTGGCCAATCCACACAAAGTCACATTATTTACAAATAGGAAATTACTTATTTCAATTTAAAATGATCTTTTGTGTAAACCTCCCCTGCAGGAAACAAGAGCACATACCCCATTTACTAAACATGGCAACATACTAGGGCAATTTTGCCGTGTTTTTGTCTTTGACTATTCTGTGAATGGAGAGGAGCAGTGGGAGGTTCAACTCTCTCACATGCCACGTTGAGCCATTAAGACCAAAGAGTGGCAAAGATGCGTCAGTGGCACAATGGGAGGCTATAGTGGGCCTAAATTACAGCCTTTGTGCACGCTATACAACGTCAAACAGTACAGACAGAGGGGCAGGTGACGGCTGGTCCTGTGGCGCACGCGCATGTGGTGAGTGTGGTGCGTGCGTGTGACCCTCTTCAAAAGGCTATTTTCTTCTTAACAGGCACCAATTTTGTTACACACAAGTGCACGCAGCACACACACACACACACACACACACACACACACACACACACACACACACACACACACACACACACACACACACACACACACACACACACACACACACACACACACACACACACACACACACACACACACACACACACACACACACACACACACAATTCTCTTGTCAGATAGGCAGGTGCAGACAACTACTGTATCTCCTCTGATTGCACACTGCTCATTGCTTAAGTGTTCATCTCCTCCTTATAAACAAGTCTGATTAATAAGCCGAGCATTAAGTGGCCTCCCACAGGTGACATTTACAGAAACAGGTGGAAGGCAACAGCTTTATTAGAGTAAGTCAGTAAACAAAGCAAAGCCGATAGAGAAGAACACAGGAACTGTTACTTATTGAAATATGAAGTGACTCCTATTTAAATCCAAAGATCCACAATTTATTATAGAGTCAACTTCACTTTGGCAGTTTAGTCTAGTCTGAGATAGAGGGAGAGAAAAGATGAATATATGCCTGTGCTGAGCTCATCTAACATAAAAGGTTTCTCTGTGTTATTGATTGCTTGGTTTATATTTCCTGTTCTTGGAAAAGTCATCACACATGTCAAAGTATAGTGAATTACAGAGGCAGTACTGGAGAAAAATAGAAAGCATGGGAGTCAAAGTGATTAAATCAGTGTAAGGCTAATCTTTTCTCACCTTCATAAACACACACACACACACACACACACACACACACACACACACACACACACACACACACACACACACACTATGTTCTTTTCAAATCAGAGTTAATGATAATGATATAGTCCTTTTTTAAAGGCATCGAAGGACACTCACAGTTCAGCGGATGACTCAGCAAGGCTGAAATGGCAACCATCCCTGGGAGAGCAAAGTGCGAAGGCACTTTTCAATTCGCCCTGGAAACTACTGAGAAAAACACTTAACCTGTACACAACACGCTATAAGGGCTGGCAGCAAAGACGGACATGAGAAGTCTATTTTAGCCCAAAGGGGAGAGAGAGCGAGTGGAAAGTTTCAAGTGAAGAAAGCAGGCGAGCCGAGGTCAAGAGAACTGTTGTGGAGGATTGGCAATGGTTTGGATATTTTGTCAAAGACAGCAGGTCAAGGAATGTCACTCTGCTGAATTACATATAAAAAAATTCTCTTTTGCAATACAAACAAAAACAAGTTGATCTTATATTCACGTTCAAGTGTGCATGTGTTACATACTGTATTTTATTCATACTGCCATATAGCCAACCTATACCAGCACAGTACACTAGCACGGGATATTATCATACAAGTCTAAGGGTTGATGAATTCCTCCAAACAGGTTGCTCAAAGAGCAGTTTCATTCTCATCACTCCTCCTTTCTCCACTGATTAAAAAAGCCCACTGTATATGTATCACCTGCTCTCCTTCCTATACTGTATGTGCCCTTATCTCCTACACTTGGTTTCACACTCTCTCTCCCACTCTGCTGTCATCTCAGTTCTCTTATCCCCTGTAATGACCCCATACCACCCCCCCCTCCCTCCATCTTGCTTTCTCACCCTTTTTTAACCACTCTATTGCCGTTATCTCTCTGTGGCAACCGTTTCAATACACCCGGTCCCCTTCCTTTTGCCGAAACTTTTCCTCCATCGCTCTCTCTCTTTTTCCCCATTCCATTTAGACCGTCATGTTAGCATAGGACTTTCCATCCTAAGGCGTCCAGGCTAGTAAATTGAAATGGTTCTAGGGGGGCTCCATTGAAGCCTGATTGAATTTAAAAAGGAGAGTGAGAGAGAGAGTGCCATAAAGAGAACTAGTGGTGAGAGGTCTGTAATACGCTGAAAAGGGCTCCCCGAGCTATGACAGTGTTGTTGACAGGGAGAGCGGCCTGCCACAGGAGGGGTGAGGATAGGTAAGGGAAAGGAGTGAGGACAAAGTGAAGGTGGAGGGAAGCACTGACAGAAGAAAACCCAGGATAAAATGAGTGACAAGAGGATTGCGGAATGGAGAGAAAGCGAGAGGAAAATGGCACCGTAATTGAAATGGTGTAAAACTCTTCATCGGCATGAAAAGCAGCCTATTACCCATCGCTGCCAAGTATATAGGCAGAAACACACAAAAAAAAAACCCTCGCACTTGGCACCCCCCCTTGATCGTGACACCTCGCAGAAAAAGCCTCAATCACTGTTTGCATGGCCTAAGGGGGTGGGTGGGGGATCGAGGTGACAGGTCTCATATTGGAGAGACGGCCCAACAAAATGCAATTCCCAGGAAGTCAGCTCTAGGGGTAGTGTGTCTGTCATACCTACAGCTCTGATAATACTCTCACACATCACATTACACCGGTGAAATAGCCACCTCTCAGCATATAGGGCATGCACAAAATGAAGGTGGATGCGCCACACACACACACACACACACACACACACACACACACACACACACACACACACACACACACACACACACACACACACACACACACACACACACACACACACACACACACACACACACACACACACACACACACACACACAGCAATCCTTTTGGTATACATTACTGCCAGGGGAAATATGATGTTAGGGGTTAAATTATTCATCGATCCTTTCACAGCCTGTCCGAGCCTGCTTGTTGTAGTGTCATGTTGTGGTCTCTGTGTGAGCGTGAGTGTGTGTGTGTGTGTGTGTGTGTGTGTGTGTGTGTGTGTGTGTGTGTGTGTGTGTGTTGGTCCACTTGAAAAAGGCTCTCTCGGGGTACAGACACAACCTTGAGTTGGAAGCGACCTTTACTCTTGCGCGTTTGACTTCAAAAAAGTGAAAGGTGTGTGTGGGTGATGTGCAAGTGTTATGTTTTCTTGTACATGGCCATATGGGAAAATGGAGAATCTGTCCATAGAATATTTCAAATATCGGGATGATGGTGGGGGGGAGAGGAGAAGAGAGCAGACCTTAGGATCCTTACAAATTCTGTGACACGTTGCTGTGAACCACTAGATCATAGCTGGGGTTTAAATACATTCACAAAACATTGAACAATAACTAATATAAATCTCGGAATGACCTTAGCCTGTGTTGTTATTGAAGTAGCCAAGAATGAAACAATTAACTAATAAAATGATAGATTCTAGGCTACTGTCTAAAATGAATTTCACAGAAATATACACTTAATTTTGTGAGCACCGGTGCAGGTGTTGCAACAGTCTGTGATGGCAGTGGCAGCTCGCTGATAGGGATCTAATAGGAATGGCTGTGTTAGAAATGAGTTTGGAATCAAAGTGTGAAATGCAGACTGCAGGCCTTTTGAATGTAAATAAGAACCAAATACTGGAAGGAAACAGAAAGTAATGCTGCTGCAGTTAGTTGTGACAGCGTTGTTCCACTGTGAGAGCCTTTCCACTTGCTCCCGGGGATGGGTCTAATTACTGGTGAGACTGTACGTGCGCTATTAGGTTGGGAGGCTCAGGTGATTAACTTAGTTAGTTGAATTTCCTGTCTTTGTTCACTCCAGTTTAAAGCTTTGTTGAGAGTAGGCCTACACCTTATATTTATATGTATTGAACTAGGCTTTAAGACTTGTCAACCAAACCTCTTTGCCTACTTTGGTATGGGGGATTTAGTCCCTAAAAGACTGGTTAGAAACAGCTGGGTCTGTGTTGTTAAGCAACTCAACAGTGGGATGAAGTTTCAAATTTTCTTTGAGGATATTGTATCTGTGTATATATTGTTTATATCACCAAGCCCTAACATGAGAAAACGCAAGAAATAGCCAGACCCACAGAAACCCAATCCAGAGAAAAGGGTTTGTTAATACACACTGTACTATCTCTGAGTGTTCTCCAGTAGTGCCACTTGTGTCTGCAATTTAGCCGGATACAGTCATCGGTTTCAGACTGCTACTTTGTTAGAACAAAATAGAGAAAATACTGATACTGTTACTGCTGATTTGCTGGTCATTGCTGGAGATGGAGTAGTTTTTGTCAATACTTTTAGATTATACATTGAATACTAATGTCAGGAAGATTTTTTTTTCAACCAAAGTCATGTACTTTTTTTTAATAAAGTATGGTATTAAAGTTGCTAAGGCTTTGGACTTGTTTGTCCAAGATGTTTCTGTATTTAGTACAGGGGGGGAATTAGGCCAGCGTCACATGGCCTTGTGAGAGGAAGAAGGAGAGATGGAGAGACAATGAAAGAGGATAAAGCATGAGGAGTCATAATAAGCAGCTCACAAACCCATTGCTATAAACGGATTAGGGAGGCTCAGAGAAAAAGATAAAAATAAATAAATACATTGAAAGTCAGACAACATCTGGGCCAAAGTTCAGGTAACATGTAACGTTAAACAGAACTCTATACTCAAAGGTTGACTAGTTTTATAGATTGACACATTTCTGAAAAAAGAAAATTTAAGCTTTCAATGACTATAGATTTACATTTTACACCTTTGCCATTGTGTGCAGTGCCTATCATTAGAGAAACTGAATAATCAAATGGGCAACAGAGCAGGAACAGAAAACCATTAGTCAATTAATTGATTAGTCCGTTGACAAATAGAATAATAATAACGGGCAACTGTTTTAATTATCCTATTAATCGTTAAGGGCATTTTCTTCTCGAGCAAAATGCCAAGCAAAAGTGTTAGTTGGGCAAAACACAATTGATTAATACACGTTAAGTTTAAAGAGGTTATTTTTCACCATTTTCATTACATTTTCTAGACCAAACCACGAGAAAGTGATCTAAGGAATAATCAATGAAAAAAAAATGCCACTTATAATCCTAACCCATAACATAAGGGATGGGTTGTGAGTGTTACAACTTTAGGTATTGAAAAATCAAACTCTCTTAAGTGTGCAGGACACACCTGCACACGTCTGTTTTTTTTAGCTGTGAGGTTTAAACATAAATTTATAAGTCGTCAATATGCTGATCTCTCTGGCAACCCCTTCCTGTTTGTATCTATAGCAATGTATGATACATTTGAAAGACCACTGTGTGACTACAAGGCAGGTGTTCATGTTATCCAGTCATCTTTCTTGGATCAACGAGACCAAACGGACTTACTCTTAACCATTTTTTATAGAGTCTTTCTTCACTCTGCTCTCTTCCCGTGTAACAAAGGCTTTTGTCAGCCAACATCCTGGAATGCTCTCATTACCTCGGTGCTGTTGCCAAGGGAGCCCGTGTGATATTCAATACTTTCTGTTTCCCATCCCTCCAATCTCATTTACACTTGACACCTGACATTTGCATAATGGCCGCGCTCCATCTCCTATCTACTGAAATACAGGGTGGAGGTAAGGTGGTTATATTGTGTGTGTGTGTGTGTGTGTGTGTGTGTGTGTGTGTGTGTGTGTGTGTGTGTGCACATGCTTGTTTGGTTATGATGAGTACATATGCTTACCTTGACTGTGTGTGTGTGTGTGTGTGTGTGTGTGTGTGTGTGTGTGTGTGTGTGTGTGTGTGTGTGTGTGTGTGTGTGTGTGTGTGTGTGTGTGTGTGTGTGTGTGTGTGTGCGTGCGTATTGTCGCAGGCAGGGGGTTAAATGACTTCCGTCTTAATCTGGCTCATTAAGCCTGCTGAGAGCTCGGAGTGCACAGCTTCGGCTTATTTGGGACAATTTATGGAAATGCTGGCAGGAACACGGAAATGTTCACGCTAATCAGAGATGCTGTGACCCCAATCAGTCAGAGACAGATATTAGGGTGTCAGGGAAACTGAGAACCAAACACAAGTCTTTGTCTTTTTTGATACTGTTATAGCTACTGGGGGGACTTTTATGAAAATGGCACTCTGGTCACAGCTTTGTATATTCGTTCATTATTTTATGAAGTGTATCCGTCACAAGTTTGGGGAGAAATGAACGCCCCAAAAGAAAGACACACACACACACTTAAATAAAGACAGGAGAGTGAACACAAGTACACATAACCTTATTCCTGTTCGAACTCTTCTCCTCTGCATACCTCTGCACACATCACAGAAAAAAACCTCTCTCTTATAATATGTCAATTTTTCACAAATGAATATTTATCACGATATCTTTATGTAGCGCCCCCCCAAAGAAAAATAATATAATCCTCCCCCACATCCTATTCTAGCCGGAGAGCTAGTGAGCTACAGTTGCTGAGTGAAACATCGTACTTAGCAAATTGCATTTGAAACCAGGGGGGAATAAATACTATAGATAAAGACTGCCCTAATGTGCTCAAATCCATTAGAAATCTCATATTCACACATAGCAGAAATCACATTACAAGACGCCCCTAATGTCATTTCACAGGATTTTTTCCACTAGCATTTTGCTGCCGGGGTGAGACACTAACATCAAACATAATGGATTTTCGCCTTTCTTTCCCTCCTCCCCTCTGTTGCTCATTCGCTTCATAGGGTCTGTTCTGTCCTCTGGTTTAAAATTCCTTTCCAGTCGTCATTGTTGTGGATGTGCGACAGCTCTATTTGGGGTGGATGTAATGCATTTAGCCAAACAGTTCTAGAGAAGAGACCATTCGCAGATGGGGGCTTGGCAGTTCAGCGTTGTTAGACTTTATTGCAAAATAGTTTCTGTCCCTCGTCTTTCCATGCTTCGCTTAACTTCACTGAAAAGAACAAGGAGAAACAGAAGGGGAAAATGTGCAAATACCATGTGTTTTTCTGCTGCTTTTATATAACTCTTAATGTGGAGTTATTGATCGATACATCTACATGGTTTTCAAGTCCCATGCCCCATTGGGATAGTTGAGAAGAGAGTAGAGTGGAAGAGAGGACTCGATATGCAGACTCAATCACAGTCTGCCAGTTTGGCTTTTCCACTTAACCCATTGATGACGGCTGCTGCGCGATGCCACATTGGCTCTCCTGCCTGATGCTGCATCGCGCAGCATTATTACTTTATCTAATTTTCATGGCATTCCCAGCATAGAATGCACTGTCATTGGTTCAAATACACAAGAGGTGGGTTCTGTTGATTTTTTTAAGACCACGTGACCACCCAAAAGTTGTGTGGTTTGCCGAAAATCACGTCAATCAAAAAAATAAAAAATAAAACAAAATAATAATAAAAATACGCTGGCTATGTCGACGACGGAACAGTTAGTGGCGTTTGGTGCGCAGAATCAAGGTCTACTATAGACTACTGACGAAAATCACACAACACATTGCATCTATTTATTAACAATATTTAATAATTTTCTAATTAATCTAATTTTGACGATTTTTAGAAATATTTGTTGGTTTGTAAGCGCTAAGGGAGCATGTTTAAATAAAACCTGTGAACCTTAACTTTTAAATGTATTTTATTTCATGTTTCTATGTGCTACACAGGCTTAGATATTAAGGTTTTGGTAGACTTGACAATTCGTACTATTTTTTCAGAAAACCCTCAGGCATTAAGGACATGCATCCTAGATTGCCATAGTCATCAATGGGTTAATGGGCACACCAGGGGCCTCATTTATAAAGCTTTGCGTGGGATTCACGTGGAAGCTGGTGTACGGAAGAAATGTAGGATGTACGTGCGAACAAAAATATTCGGATTTATAAAACAGTGCGCACTCACGTCCTACGCCTGTTTCCCTTTATAAATCACAATCAACTCTAAATGTGGCGCAGACTTTGCGGGCTTCACGTACCGCCCATATTTACCCATACATAGTCATCGACACGCCCAAATTAATATCATTTACTGAGTGCATGAAGGCGGTAGTGGCAATCGCCAACTGAAAGGGAAATGGAAAAATAGACTCCACACGGTGTGGATCACTGCGGTCACCCCGAAGTACCCGTTGGAGAAGTGGCGACCAGGGAAAATATAGTTTGGTGGCAGTGTGAGCGTAAAGGCGTCAGAGTGCAGCCTGTGGCGATCTCTGTGAACGCTGTGGCCGAAATAAAAAGAAGCGATCCGACATGAAAGTGGACGCAAACAAGTGCATATCCTCACACAACAGTGTTTGTGCCACGAGCGGGGGACACTGAGACCCCCCATGAGATACAGATTCGGAAAATTCATCCCGGGGCAGTGGCGGGCGGCGGAGGGTTAATAATAAACTTCACAGTCCCTTTCAAAACACAATTGCGACGTGCTTAAACTCATAGAAAAACACATAGATAAAACAGACTAAAAGCCGTGAAAAAAATCACAGTAGCCTATATGATGTACAGTAGGCTTATCATTAGTGTATGAAAAGGTGCACTCCTGTCTGCCTGACTGAGGCATCGAGAACAGCGTCAGTGTAAAACTAATAGGCTGTATTCCACCTCAATATTATCAGAATTAATTCCACAACATGCAGATAGGTTATTCTAACTGCAGAGCTTATTCGAACGCTATTTTGTTTTTATTTGCACTCATATAGCCTATCTCCGTTTGTAGGCTATGTAAGATCCTAATTCGTTTTGTTTTTGTTGGTATCACTCCATGGAATAATCCGTGGAGGCATTTGTTCATTAGTTGTAAGAATGGCTTCATCCGTTTTGCAAAGGAACTCCCAATATATGATAGACCTACATGGCTTATAATAGGCCTATCTGGATTCATTTTACACAAACACATTTGTTCTCGCACTTTATACATGTGCCGACGGAGTCGCCGTTTCTCCTTTCTCCACTTTCTGTGCGTACGCATGGGTCAGAGTTTGCGTGGAGGACCGCACATCTCCCGTCAAGTTTGGTTTTTATAAATCCCAATATTTGCTTAGAAATTGGCGTGCGCCCTCTTCTGGGCGTACGCAACGTTTATAAATGAGGCCCCAGGACACCAGCATGACTCGTTGGGGATCAAACCATCAGTGATACTGGAGGGAACACACCAATGAATTTAACAAAGCACCATCCTTAAACAGTATTAGCCTTAGTCAGCCGTTCTACGAGCCCAATTATTTAGACGACAACAACTTTGAAATACCTGGAGTCTGTTTAGCCCCTATTGGATTACACATGCTGCATTGAGTTGGGGGCCATCTATCTTTGAGATTAATTAACAAAATGCAGAAGATGGAATTATGTAACCACCAATTAGGGAGATCAAAAACAATCCTTTCAGAGGGAGTTCGATCATTTTAATGAGGTTTAATGTGTTGTTGATTGGTCGATGGGGTTTTATTTAGAGAGGTACACATGGGGCAGATGTGCTGGGAAGAGTTTAAAAAGAAATCAAACTCTCTCAACTCTATCCCTCATCTGCCCACTGCGTATTTTACCATAACATTTGGGTATATGCCCAAGTGCAGCACGCACGATTCGAGGTGTGTGTGTATGCTTATCTAGAGGTCCCCCTTTCAGCAAGCACACACATACACCCACCCACCCACACACACACACACACATCCATTCCGTACACAGGGGCTACTTCAGAAGCCAAGGCCCAGACAGGGTGAGCAGATCAATCAATTACATCTCTGCTCCAGCAATCAAACAAGGTTATTATCAGGCTGCCACTCGCCGACCTGGAAAAGGCCTGGCCCTATCAAAGGCTGCTGTGATGTGGAGGCCGGCGCTCGCTGGTGTGACAGTAACACAGAGTGGCAGCCTCATGTTGTCAAGGGATAGAGGGATGGAAAAGGAAGAGGAAAAGACAGGACAACCGATGGCTGAAATTTCAAAGGAGAAAACAGAAGCAAGTGCGTGGGACAGGAACAAGAGAATATATCACCCCATCTCCGGCGCGCTCTGTCTTTACCCTTAACCTTTACTTTCAGAAGGAAGAGGAGGAGAGAAACATGGTAAACAATTCTTTGTTAATAAAAGAGTATATAGCATTTCGGTTTTGTGAAGGTAGCACAACTCTGTCTTTCCATCTTTGTTTGGCTGATTACAACCCTGAAGAAAGTAGGAAATTACAGAACAAAAACTGAGAAACAGAAGAGTTGTAGCAAACAAAAAGCAACACATGGTGAACACCTCTCCTTACTCTGGTTAAGTAATTGTCTTCTCGGCAGCAGCTCCC
The DNA here is from genome assembly GCA_026929865.2 of Hyperoplus lanceolatus. Classification (NCBI taxonomy): domain Eukaryota; kingdom Metazoa; phylum Chordata; class Actinopteri; order Uranoscopiformes; family Ammodytidae; genus Hyperoplus; species Hyperoplus lanceolatus. The sequence goes on along the minus strand of CM049416.1, from coordinate 14,623,538 downwards.
TCTGGCATTTATTCAAAAAAGCATTAAAGGGTATTCTGCCTTCCCACTCCTTTCCTTTCATAGCAACAGGTCTAAAGGACCATATTAGACTCAATTTAATTACCGTACAACTCAAACCATGGAGACTTTCATTTTGTCACATTAGAATCGGTGACACAATACACCAGAAAGACACACATGCAAATCTACAAATCTCCAGAGAATACGATCTAATCTCTTTCAAAAGCAGCCAATCACAGACCACCGAGCCCAGCGTGGGGACAAGGTAGATGAGGAGACAGCATGACTGTGTGCACATCCGTGTGATTATGACCTGGTCACTTGGACGAGCTTCAAAAGATCTAACCGTGTGTGTAGTGTGTGTGTGTGCGCGTGCGTGCGTGCATGTGTGTGTGTGTGTGTGTGTGTGTGTAACTAACGTACATTATAAATGTTCCCAGTATCTGCTATTTTTTCCCCTCACACACAATTGAAAGCACAGGGACTTCCAAAGCCGACTTCAGAAGGAGTCTGCTGCTGAGAGTTCAGACAAACTAGACCCCGTTAAGCCCCGACTGATGGACTGTCTGCTTAACATGAGCCTGTTGGACACGTTGCCCTGGGAACCGGGGTCTGATTCCATTATGGGATGGATAAACACAATCAAAGAGTTTATCCACCTTCTATAGCCAGAGAAAAGGAAAAGACCCCCGCAATGATGGACCCTAATCTCCTGCACAATATCAGCCGTGTGTGTGTGTGTGTGTGTGTGTGTGTGTGTGTGTGTGTGTGTGTGTGTGTGTGTGTGTGTGTGTGTGTGTGTGTGTGTGTGTGTGTGTGTGTGTGTGTGTGTGTGTGTGTGTCATTTTCACAGTGTGTTTGTCTGTCTTTGTGCATGCGTGTGCTTGTAAGACATGAGGAGATTGAAAACCCCACACATCACTAGAAAAGTGGCTGAAGTTGCACTTTTAGCGAGTGATAACACCGGCAGTATCATTTACAGCATTGCGTGTGTGTGTGTGTGTGTGTGTGTGTGTGTGTGTGTGTGTGTGTGTGTGTGTGTGTGTGTGTGGTCCTGCGGGGAGGGCATCAGAGAGATAAAAGAATAAAGATACAGCGCTACTGCCGCTAGTGACAGGTAGGAGCACCTGACAGATTCATAGCAAACTGGCATAGTGTTCTGCAGTCATCCTTAATACACACTCTTATGTTCCATGTGCCTTCTGCTACTCTCCTTCCATGTGAAATATACAGTAGATTTACTTCAACGTAAGATACTGCACTATTTACTATTTAGTAGGAATTACAAGCCCATGAAATAGTATATCAGACAGGGGGCGCTCGGTGGCATAGTGGATAGAGCGCGCAACATATTGGCTCCAGCCTTCGTAGCAGTGGTCCCGGGTTCAAATCCGAACCGTGGACCTTTACTGCAGGTCATCCCCCTCTCTCTCTGTCTCCCCATTTCAACTCTGTACTATCTAATAAAGCTTGAAAATGCCAAAAAAAATATCTTTAAAAAAAATATATAGTATATCAGACAGTAACTAATAAAATTATTATGTAATGCTAGACCTACCACATTCAAGACTCTGCAAAGGTATAAAAGGAAACCTTTTTACATTAGTTTGTCTCAAGTTGACTGCCACTGAAGACAACCTATCCAGTAAATCTCTATCATTTCTTCCATGTTATCTATTTAAAGAATTCACAAAGTTTGTAGATCCATGAAAAGAACATTTTAGGGCCTCATCGCCTTTCTATGACGCAGCTGTTGTGACCAAACTGTGTGGGATTTTTTGGGGTCAACATATGTAATAAACACACACACACACACATTAAAGAGGACCTATGATGCTTTTTGACTTTTATGACCTATAAACGTTGTTATGATGATTCATAGTCATGCTTAACCATACTAAATTATCAAATAATGACTTACATGCATTTCGACATATTCCCTGCTGACCGTCTGGGGTGTCTGTGCAGAGCACTAAACACTATTCTAGCCAGTCGAGAAGTCACGTCTTCAAAGCGGTCTACCCTTTCATAATTTGTGACGTCGCATAAAACTTTGTGACGTCTCCACGCGGATGTTTCCATGTATGGTAATGCTGTCACTTCCCTGTTCGCGTCTGCCTCGCGCCCTTATAGGTCCATGCTCGCGCTTCCCGCCACTGAAAGTGTTCCGGAAGGAAGGTAACCAATCACAACGGAGTGGGGTTTGCAGGAGGGGGGGGAGGGGAGCGGAGATGGCCGAAGCACAGGCGGAGGGAGCCGAAGCACACACACTCAAGTGTTGACAGGATGTGCTGGATCGCCAAAATAAGAGAAAGAGCTTCCCGAAAATCTACATAGTTTTTTGTGATGTGATTCGTGTCAGGTTGCTCTATAGCAGTGTAAAACAAGAAATTAAGACCAGAAAAGTAGCATAATAGGTCCTCTTTAACTACACAAACCACATACATTTCTTTCTCAGGCTCTATTTTCTAATATGTACTGGTTACACCTATACTGGTCAGTATTCTAGTTCCTTGCCAACCTCTTTTACATTTTCTCAGCATGCACATCATATTGCAGATATATGAAGAGTGTGTATGTACACGTAAACAACTTCAATTTCATATTCAAAGTGAGCAGACCTGCCACCCAGCATATGTGCCAGTCTTTCAATTTCTCTGCATATTTCCTTCTTCTTCTTCTTCTTCTTTGGACTTATCTCGCGCTGTTCTCATCCCACCTGTCTGTTTGTTTCTTTTATCATTTCTTCCTTTGTGTTTCTCTTTCATGGCCTCCCATCTGCTCTTTTCTTTTATGTTCTTATCTCTCTCTCTCTCTCTCTCTCTCTCTCTCTCTCCTCTCTCTCTCTCTCTGACCTTTCCAGTGTAAAATCCTCTTTCCATCTGATTCCCAACTTTGCTCCCAGTTTTTACTGGGTGTGAGTTAGAAAGCGAGAGAAAGAGAGAGAGAGATACATAGAGGAAAAGAGAGAGAGAGGGAGGGAGCTGTTTACTGAGGAAAATCCTCCTGAAAGAGTGAGAAAAGATTAGAAAAGAGAGAAAGGGCTGGCAGAGCAAAGCCGTACGTGCATGAATGTGTGAGTAAGACTTAAGACAAGACGTGCGTGCAGCATTTTAATAGCCCAGGCGCAGACACCTCTTTCAGATGTTATTGTTGGAGGGAAAGCTGTAGTCTTCACAGTAATTATAAAGCGGCTGACTGACTAAATGAAGTTTAGGGATCAACCACAAATTATTTCATTGTTTTGCAATCTTAATATCTTCCGCAGTGTGAATTTGTTTGAAATAGGTTAATACACAGGGTAACACACACCAGTATTGCCACAAGACAATCTTAACAATGGCTTTTTCATCAAACCAATCTTGTTGCTGGGATGTATTTGAAAATAATTGTAATCCTGCACCTAAGTCTGTTGCCTCCTACTACTGCCTAGTGGATCAACATCATACAATACTGTGTAATCGCAGGACTTATATGGATCATAATATACCTCAGTTATAGGTGTCACTTTCCATGTTGCAGTAGGGAGTGTATAGACAGCGAATTCTACCACAGCACTACTTAGACAGAGAGAGTGATGATCAAACTTGTTACATTAGTTAACAATAAACCACATTGATTCATGCAGATGACTGGGCTATCATAGTAAATTGCCATCTCCTCTGGCTTGACCAATCATGTCATCTTATAGTTTTCACAATTCATTTGGCTTTTGATTGTTAGGGTTGCATTGATTATTCAAAGTGACAAACTGTGCACTGGACTATGCTGTAGATCAGATATTCGTCTAATGCTTGATATGGACGATAGTTGCATAAAACAAGAATGCACAGTATGCAATAGTGCATCATGTCCCAGAAAATAAAAAATCTTACCACAAAAAAACATTACAATCTTTCATCTTAATGGAGACCCAATGTAATGTAGGATATACACTAGGTATACTCTACTAAATATCTATTTAAAAGATATTCCTTTTCACCCCTAACTATTTCTCTTTCTAGTACACTTAAACTGTGTGTGTGCTGCCCAGGAGGAGAGTTAATGAGAGTGTGAAATTAGTGAAAAATCATGGTGTGCTTCATTTACAGCGCTGGGAGGCACAGCCCTTCTGTCCTATTCCTGTCATCTACTTTTCTATCTGCTCTTCATTCCTTTCATGGCCCAAAGCGCTCTCTGTCAATCTCCAACTTTTCAGACTCTTTTCTCTCCCTCTTATTTTTCCACTCAACCGTAGACGGGCGAACAGACTTCAACATCATTTTGAAAAATCTATTTGGAATAATCAGAAAGTTGCAAGATGAGAAGCAAAATAAAGTTGGTTTGGAAAGGAAATCAGCCAAGTATGAGTATGTGACTATTACACAAATTAATTTGAGTCATTCAAGATCTACGGTTTTATTTTCGTAGATGTTAAATATTTAACTCCGATAGCAAAGCAGCAACTTAAGGTTTAAGCTCCATATGAAATAAAAACACACACACACACACACACACACACACACACACACCTACAGCCAATGCGTTGCCTGGCCACCCTGTGGACGATGGTGAACAGGGAGAGATTAGGGGCCTGCCAGAGCTTTTCAAAATGCCAACCTCGTCCGGAGCAAGGGGTGTAAATACCACACAAATGTCAGGAGGAGACCCCACCAGTCAAACTAAATTGGCTGCTACATGCACAAACACTCCCCTATGTCCAAGTCAGCCCCATTGAGCGTGCGTCCTTAAAGACATACATTCTACGCTCTGACACATAGGCTCGGATGGCTATACTTGTGAGGGCAGAACCAATCTCATTCATCTGCTTACTACAAGACCATACGACTGAGCCTTAGACAGACACGAAGGATACCCCCTGGGGGAGATATTTTGTCAATCTTGAGCTCATATTATCCTCTGTTGTGAAGATTTAAACAAACGCATCAATAAAAATGCATGCACACACACACACACACACACACACAAACAACTCACATGTACAACTTCAGCTGTCTTCAGCCATATTAAAATGTGACATCGACAAACATATTTGCCAATGGTGACAAACTCAATAAATGACAAACACTAAGACAGACTAAACCTAGGGCAAAATAAATACAGACAGAAAGTCAAACATTAGAAATAAAGAAATAAATATATAAAAAGAGTGCACTCTCAGACGTGGAGACACCTAAATCTCATTAGAGGATGTTACCTATTCTGTCCTAAACAGAATAGGTAACATGCTGTAACCTTGGTTGAACCCAAGCCCCAACAAGCACTTGACCTATATTGCAGAAAACACATATGGAGCTCTCAATTGGGTTACATATGAACTTGGTGGCTCATGGGAATGGTGATGCTGGGAGCCTTCATCTACATTCACAATAGAAGCTCCTAGGAAGGAGGATGTATCCATTCCAAGCACATGTAAACTGTATAGGGAAACACAACCAAGGACTCCTGAAATACTCATGCACAAGCAAAAGGCTGAAACATTGCTCAACAACAAAGGGTCTCTTATATATTACATTCTACCATTATTAATCTTAGATAGTCACATATAAATACATTTTCTCATTGCGGTGCATCCTGCCACCTATGTCCAAAGGTGCAGCTAGAATCAACAGAAAGTGAATGTTCCTCTTAGTAACTGTAAATGAGCTCTTTAAGTGATATGGTGGGTCATTTTGATCAGCTGCTCTTAAGTTCACCCTATGTGGTGCAGTTTAGGCCTGCAGCAAAGGTAACCATGCCAATCTATTCCAATTGAAAGTGAGCCAGCTTTGTGATACTAGAAAAACCTGAGTCAACGCCAAAGCCAGTTGGCTAACCCACTTATCTTGCTATCCTGCTATATCATACACTCTGGATGATATATATCTACATTGTTCCTTGTCGATCTAAGGCTCAACATAATCACAGCACATTCTTTTGCAAAAATAGTACACAACTAAGTAACTATAGTGCAGCGTAGAACATCATCATTCAACACCTCAGTGGGTGGCATTTTGTTATGAAGTTGCCATTATTTTGAAACAAAAAAAAACAGACACAAAAGAACAATAAAAAAACTACAATTGATTTAGGGGGAGAAGAAGAAAATATTTCACAATCATACATTAAGCCCCTGTTGTCTCTGTACACCCACACATTACCACACACACGCCACTGACTTCCAGTGCTGCAACCCCCCAACTGCTTTTTTCATTAAAGCTGCCATGAGTTGCATGGCTGGCCGCAGGAGGCGTAGTGATCCATCAACAGAGTGCCAGAGCTGAGCCATTAGAAAAGCATCTGCAAGAAAAACAGCGCTCCACTGGCACTGGAAGTCTGGGAAGGGCAGGTCGGAGGGAGGGAGGGAGGAAGGGAGGGAGGGAGGGATCCCTGTGTGCAAGGCAGTTTGGTGTGATTGATATGAACCATTACAGACAACATGGGAAAGGTTGGCACAAAGCTGGTCACCGTTTCATTTTTCTTTGGTCATTTGTAAAGAGAAAAGGCTTGGCCAGATCCACAGCGAACAAGGGGTCTGTGTCTGTGTGTCTGTGTGTGTGTGTGTGTGTGTGTGTGTGTGTGTGTGTGTGTGTGTGTGTGTGTGTGTGTGTGTGTGTGTGTGTGTGTGTTAAAAAAACATAAGCATAAAAAACAAAGCATCAGTCAAGGGATATAAACATGCAGACAGCTACAAAAAAAGACATTATGCCATGAAGACATACTGTATGGATGCCAACTTCAACACACACACACACACACACACACACACACACACACACACACACACACACACACACACACACACACACACACACACACACACACTATAATTACCAGTATAATTGAACAGAATCTAACACATCGGTTTTGAACTGTTTCTATTGGCTTTAGTCAAGTTCGCCTGGTATTCCCTGATTAAATATCAACACAAAAAACTTTGTAGAGGAAAAACAAGTTAGCTAGCTCATAATGCATCAACTCTGCAGATGGTCTGTGTGTGAAGATAGAGTATTCAAGACACTCTTAAATTCAAAACATCTGTTTATATGCAGCATTTACACATTTAAGGAAGAGCCACAGTGTAATCCTGCCTCTATGAATAATAAATATGCAACATGATGTTGAAACTGTAGAAAAATGTACGCCAAGCACCATGGTGTGAAAGTAGGAAGCATCTCTGTTTAATGGATCCTAGAAGGTAATGTATCACTGCATGGAGGCCAATTCAATTAAATTGCCTCACTATTAGATTTTCACTACTCGCCTGGGAACACAGAAAGCGCTGTATAGAAAAAGTACCAGACATATACAGAACATTACCACAAAGACAGCCCTTCACAATACTCAAATGTAATGAGGAATAAAAGTCAGGGTGGTAGTCAATCCCAATTCTTGGGATAATATCAACAAAACAATTTGAACTGAAGGCGCGGTCTATTACATCATGTTTGATTTAAGACATCCCTCTAAAGATGAAAAAGGTTGAAATCGATAAATGCTCACTTAGAGGCCATGTAATATAATTAGTTTACATTTTACTGGTATTGAGTCATGTCCCAGCCTTCATTGGACTTGAGTGGCTTGGCCTTTTCCTCTCTGACAGAGCAGTATGACACTAGTGGGCCTTTTTGTGTACACATATCTCGTACAATTAATGGAATTCTGCAACAGACTGTTCCAGTAAAAACAGCAGGTTCTGTCGATTCATTAACTTTATATTTCAACATGATCCAACTGTTAGTCATCTATGGAGGAACATCAGACATGTTTAGGTGATTATAACAGATGCCAATAACAGATGCGTCAGATTGTTTTGTCCACACAATCTAGAAGAGTAAAACCTTTGTAATGTGTTGTACCTGAGAAGAGGCTGGAAGATCACAGTGATGTTCCTCGCTCCCGGCTTACACACAAACTTCATTTCTCCGCCTTCGATCAAGTTGTCATCAGCACCACCTAGAACATAAGGGGACAGGGACTTGACTCAACCAAACAAGGCAAAAAATACATTTATTCATTTCAGTAGTGCTGTCATTGTAAGGACCTTACAATGCAAATGATGTGAAATGGATATATAAAAAAAGACATGAAGGATGAAATGTCAGAAATTTCAGGTGGTTCTGAAGATATGTTTTCAATGGGCCAACATACTGAGTGCTGCTCAGTAGGTAACTCTAACCTCTGAACTCCCTGGAAGGGGCATGTAATAATGACTCTCCCTCCATTAAATACATATTTTTTTGTCTGTAATCTCAAAATTATTCTAAAATATGTTTTTTAAATATTTATACATTTAACCAGTTGGAGAGTGCACCATCAGTCCTAACAAACACGTCATCAGTGCAGCTCACCATCACAAATCTAAATGCATCCCACACGCTCACACTCCTCCATGCCCCTGCGTCACTGGGTGGGTGAACCCCAGAGCTAACCGGGTTAATCAGAAAATCATTGCCATTCAACATGCTCGAGGAGTGTGTGTGTGTGTGTGTGTGTGTGTGTGTGTGTGTGTGTGTGTGTGTGTGTGTGTGTGTGTGTGTGTGTGTGTGTGTGTGTGTG